>WURV02161044.1:0-13239 GCA_011762755.2 Epimenia babai | reverse complement strand
AGTGATGTAAGTGATGTAAGTGATGTAAATGATGTAAATGATGTAAAGGATGTAAATGATGTAAATGATGTAAATGATGTAAGTGATGTAAATGATGTAAATGATGTTAATGATGTAAATAATGTAAATCTGCGGAGAGGAAATTATTGTCAAATTAGCATATAATTAGCAGTTTTGTTGACAATTATATTTTTTGCAATATGATGTAGCAATGCGATTATTTCATCTCCATTTTACGCTTTGTTTTTGGTAAACTGACGCTGCCATAACAACGGCGGTCAGATGGTGCGTTCGTCTGTTGCGGACTTGAGAATGGTAATTATGGGATTTGCACTCGTAAGAAGGTACAAAATATTTTCAGGCCGATTTTATCCCGAGTTGTGGCCATCAAATTCATTCAACATGTGGAAATTTATACCCTTATTGATTTCGTCTTGACGCCAAATTAAGTAGTGTCATTATTATACTCGCAAAACCACGCCCGTTTCCCTGCGTTTCACAATTTTTGCGAGACAATAGTGATTTTCTCAGTTAATTTATTTATTTGTGGAGAAAAATTATGCATTGTAACATTAGTTCACGGAAAACGAAATTAATGGAAACACTAAATTTCATTGTACGAATTCAAAATTATTCTTCCTTTTTAAGAAAAAGAATATATATACTTAAGTTAGCAACTTAAGAAAATGAACTGCTGAGTGTTGCATTGCCATCGTCAGTTCAACTATCAAACTACGTTTCTAGGTAGAAACGAGTTTTTGGTGGAAAATTTAAGGAATGAACGTAAAAGTGCGTACACATATTACATCATTAATTCGTTATACGGTTTATGACCACGAACGGCGAGCTAAGTATAAATGAATGTATCTTATTATACTTGATTAAGGTGAGGTAAAGGGAGACAAAAATATATGAAATGAAAATGATAAAGAATTTTATACTTTACCCTAATAGCAAACTTCCTTAGTTTGTAAGACCCTCAGGCTCACAAAGGATGAGGAAATGCGTGGTCATGGGGGTCTATTTCCAAAACCGTGGGCGAAGTTCAATAACAAAACACACAAATAAAACCAGATATGATCACGGCATTATTATATTAGAATATCTCGCAAAATTAAATTTCTTAAATTAAGAACACTGCTATTCATATATATGGACTTACCGCTCAAGTTTACCGTGTACAAAAATTTAAAAATTTGCTCATAATGAATGAAAATTTGAGCTCATAGCAAGTTCGTACTGCTTTTCTGACAATTCGATAACGATCTGGCGAGTGTTGGACCACGCCGCACGACTTGTATGTTTTAAGGATCAGTGTTGACATACTGCTTGGCGTTCTGTACGTGGCAACGCGTTACGATGCATGTAAACACCGCGGTCGATCCTCGTTCTCGAGAATTGAATTATTCATATCTTCTGGAAAACTCTCTGACTATCATTAAGGCATGTGTAGGCTCGAGCAACCAGACATGCGTCCAGATGGCGTATTGGAGGTAATGCATATGGTTATACGAATCGAAAGAAGATTAACGATAACACCTTATATAGACTAACCAAGATAAGTATTAACACAACCTTCCGAATACAGGTATCCCACGCTAGTATACTTAAAATGAAGTATACTTCCGCGTGCTAACACGCATCTTGTGCAGTTACTCAAGTTTACTTTTCAAATTATACGGTACGAATTAAAGACGAATAACCAAACACGTCTAATCTAAAACACAACGGGCCCTTTACTAAGCTATTGCATCGAGCATACTATGCTTTATCGCGTTAAATTTTATCACATGGCCGCGTTAAATGCATATGTATAGTATATAATAATACACGTATATGGTTTCGTTATGGCGGTGAAAAGAGTAATGTGTATCACGCAACCATCGACTCAGACAATATTGAGAGTTGACCTTCGTCTAATCACGCGACTGAATAATTAAACTTGGAGGTTGCGTAAAAAATCTCACCGATCATGCATCGACTTCTAATCCCAACATTATTATGTTTGCTGAACAAGAATAGCACGATGTTAGACAGACATACCACACACACATCAACCAATCATCGATTAGTCAGATTAAGCCTAGGCATTTAAAACGCAATAACCTTTAACCCTCTGTATCTCAAAATGACTCACCTTGATGATAGCCATAATTGTCTGATCCTATTCCATTCATTAAAGGACGTGAAAAAAGATTAGCGTTGTTTTTTAACCATATCTAACGGTCAACATTAGACAAGCTGACAAAAGAGATTTTCGTATTATGAAATATTCGATTATTTTATTAAAAATCTCCCTCGTTTTGACTTCTCAGAGCTTCTAGAATCTAGAAACAGTGAATGTAGAATACTACATGCAATGACTCGTATAAATTTTGTCCCCCAATACACGATAATATTTAATATATTATATATATCAAAAATTGTGAAATATCGCAATATGTGAAAAAAATATGTGCTTAACACTTTAAATCAAATATATTTCATTTCATTTCAAATACGATTTTTATGTATTTATGGAGATGGTGCAGATTCGTTCAAAGTCGAAAACAAACGTCATGTAGCGAGAGAACGCTATATGAACATTATTCAGAAGGTCGCTGTAGTGTTACGGAAAAGAAGAGGGAATAGTTACACATCAAAAGATATTTCATAAGGTTTCTTTTGAACGAGATAAATGCGGTATACGTGTACGGATATTATCATAGAGAATATGCCATAAAAGTATACCTATTGAAAGGTATACTGAATTAATCTGTATTCATATAAGCACTACACTTTGATACAAAACGCAATGTTACCCGCGCTGTAAGCTTCCTTGCAATTCGAGCGGATGTCGCTGAGAGCATTGACCAAGAAACAAAGTGTGTTTCATTGGTTTTAAGTCAGCATACACATTTAATGCCCGATAAAGGGCAACGAGTATCTTTGTAATAAGCCTGTCATTACATAGTACATACATGCCATAATAATGTTGTACTTGTGACACCCGCTCTGAGCGCTATCTTCATAGTGGATTATGGCGGTATACAAATGACA
This sequence comes from Epimenia babai, assembly GCA_011762755.2. Classification (NCBI taxonomy): domain Eukaryota; kingdom Metazoa; phylum Mollusca; class Solenogastres; order Cavibelonia; family Epimeniidae; genus Epimenia; species Epimenia babai. The sequence goes on along the minus strand of WURV02161044.1, from coordinate 10,200 downwards.
ATATATTAGAATGACAATTCAAAAATCACGAGACATCATGGATTGACAAAGAAGCGTTTCGATAAGCCCTAGAATATGATAATAATTGTTGTAGAAAAATGTTTAATCTAGTCTCCATATGGAATCTTATGGGATATTAGGCGTCCGTGATAGCGACGAAGGACGTTTGCAATAGCGTGTATCTCGCATTAAGTGATACTGGATAATGTAATTTTGATTGTTAATGTGATATTTTTATGTATTGTTGTTAAAATATGCATGTTTAATGTATAATTTCGCTGAATGAGCAGTGGGGGAATCCGGCGTCACATTAAAGTAAGCGGTGGTTTTATTGTCCCTTTGGAAGTTATGTACCATTTATCGATCTTTACTGGAATCATTCTTGAGCCTACTTGATTCTTGTGGTTCCGCCAATGAGTGAAAACAACGTATTTGTATCTGTCTTACGCGGCTGACCCCGGTCTTTTTAGGAACGCCTGTATCTTTGTAGAAATTCGCAATTTGGCAGATATGACATTTAACTGTTGTGTTAGGCTATGATTTAACTTATGTTACATTTCATTTAACTGTTATGTTAGGCTACGTTTTAACTTACTTTCTATTGCGTTATACAATATAATTAGTTATTATACCAAATGTATATAGGCGCTTTAGAGACATACTAGTGATTAGGGCGCCTTCGAAACAAATAAATTATTATCATTATTATCATCAAAATAAAGTATAGACGGATAGTCAACACAACATAAACGTTTAGTGCACATCTCTACGTCTCTTATGTTTACAACAAAACAACGGCCGCTCACAAAACGAAAGTATTTCCCAAGATATCATCAATAGGCTCTCGTGTCTTATACGACATGGCAATAACACGAGCGTGTGAATTATAGAAGCCTTCGATATGTACCGAGGAACCAAGCTGCCACCTGGGTCGATGATAAAGACCGCAATACGAGAGCCATTAGCCGCGATAAATAGCCGCGAGTTACGCCTGGGTTTGTTTATCCGAATCTCGCACAACCCTAAACACGACTATGCTGTTTATATGATCGCTAAGTGCGTAGTCGACAGTAGCAATTACAACACAGTTGATATCGATTTCCCACTATTAATTCGATTTATGACATCTCGAAGGGGGTGTCCCGAATTCTGTTTCTCGTATAGCTTGGGTGTTTTTCACGTATATAGGTTTAGATTTCGTTTTAAAGCGACGAGTTCAAAAAGTAATCGAATATGCCGTATGTAATGATGGATCGTCCACAAAACATAAATCGCGTGGATCGCGATCGCCATGAATTTCCATCGTGGAGATCACTGCTCTTTCTTGCTTCGTTATGCCCAATGAGCAGCCTTGAAACACTCGTCCATAGATATACAAAAACCTTTCAACATCGTTTAATAGTTACTTCTTGATCACGGCTCTCATTAGGCGGTAGTTTTTAGGTAAATTACCAACTCCTCACATAGGTATAAGATTGTTTGTTTTTATTTGTCTAGCTAGTGAGAAAGTAAAAGATCAAGGGTAACACCTTTCATATATAGACTCACTAATAAATAAGTTAGTCTATATAAAAGGTGTTACCTTTGATATTTTACTTTGTTTATTAAGGAATGACAGCAATTTGGATATAACATACGAAAAGGTGGCCACTAATTTCTCTTTACAAGTTTTACTATTCGCCGAATTACCGCTTATTTACGGGGAGATCCGACACAATTCGCCAATAAGCATGCGTCTGTGGCTGCGAGTGTAACGCCGATTCTGGTTGGACAAGGAATCACTTACAAACTCCACCCATCTGTTGTCTTTCTTAGCAGGTGATAAACTTGTAAAGATTGCATCTGACAACGTGTTTCGTGAACACCCATTGATACGGTGTTGTGAGATACTAATGCGCTCTTTTGTAATTCTTGTCTCGTTCGTATATTCAGATTTTCAGATATAACTCCGCAAAATGTTTATTTAATATATTTTTGGTGTATTACCGTGTGCCTTGCGTTCGTATATTTTCGACACTAAAATACTCGTTGGCCTATAATGTTTTTCGTTGATAAGAATTTGCGACGTATTTTTGGCTCGTGAATGTAATAAACACATGCAGTAGCATCAGGTGGACTTACTCTGAAAAGACACGTATTGTATTTTCGATGGTGATGGCCAATAACGAATGTCGTGCTTCCGCAAAGAGAGTGAATCATTCTGCCAACCCTTTCTCGATCGATCGAATTCTTCGGATGGACAGTGGGCGTGTTGATGCACGAAAAACAGGACGGCCAAACCATCCCAAGTGCGAATTTGTGATTTCTACTAGGCAAGAAATAAATGGCTTAAATTTGTGCCAAAATCGTACGCGTAATGATGAGTCGCTTTATATTGAATATTCCGGGAATATTCGAGGATCGCCGGAGAGTCGCTATGTTGAAAATAATAGGCAACATTCGAAAGAAAATGACGAAGACTGTGTGGTTCTTGCAGAAGAATCGGTCGTTACCGGAGTGGATAATGTAAGCGCGATATCAGAAAATAGGCCTAACGCTAGCGAAAACTTTGTCACATCAACGGATTCCACGACGACGGAAAAAGATGAGTTGGTTAAATCGATGGTTCCCGATACAACTGACATTTATGACGCGCACCTGTCTATGTATCCAGGTACAGAAATAGATATTCATAAGAAATGAGCTTTACGCGAGTAAAAAATCTATCCATGGCCTGTGATGAAATCGTTAATCTATTCATAGGTCTAATTTATCTACGATTAACTACGTGTACAATATACAATTTGTGGAGAGCAATGTGAGATAATACAAGGAAAAGACAACCAAAGGAAAATCGCCGAGGAGAAAAGTTGGCAAACGGACATAGATGTGAAATGAAGTTAATAGGCCTACAATCGGAAACACCATTCAATATGAAGGTAGTCATAGGTGGTCAACAGGTTGCCTATCTTTGGGTTGTACTAACTAAACGAGATTTGCGACAAATGAATGAAGTATTATTGACTTATTTGGTGAAAGCGATGTTAAATAAGTGTGTTTTGAATTTACTTTTGGAACATAACAAATTATGTTCGTTGCGTATCGTTGAATGCGATATGCGTTATCCAATATCGTGTACTGTATCTCCCGGAATTAAGTGCCTTTACTCTATGTTGTTTATTACATAGAGTCTAGTGTTATGCAACCGCGATCAGAAGGGATTATTATCAAACCCAACTTAAAACGCACCCATTAACTCATAGGCCTATGACCGGATTCGACTTCGACGCCTTCAAATTTACTCCGATCTCTTAAAACCCTCCTTCTATCTCTTTATTGGCGTTCAATATATTGTCAATCGACTTTGAATGAGCTGCTATGAAATAGGCGTACTAAATTTAATTTCGTGTATACTCATAGAGATATCAAGGCACAAAAATCTCACAATGTAATCGCCGTATGTAACTGACCCATAAAAACACCCATCTGCTCTTCAGATGTTCAAGGCCTTGCGAACGTCGACTAAAAAATTATCACTTCCACGATTCGCCCAATATACCCGACGTAGTCGTGCTCTCGATAGACGACATCGATCACCTTACCCTTCGTTAATTTCGTATACATACAATGCATTATACAGCTATATATGTATGCATATACCTAATCAACGATTCGGACACGCTTAAGTCGTGAAGAACTCGGCCAGACTGAATATCTGGTGTTGAGGTGGGGAGCACAATATGCTACGGACTTCGTACCATATTCTATCAATGCTTTACCGACATTGGTCAGTCAATACGTTTCCTAACCAAATCTAAACCGACAAATCTGATTCGCATGTTTTATATATTGTTAACCAAGCGATTAAATGGCAGTTATAAAAGTAATGTAAAAACTTAATTTGTACAGCACCAGACCAATTGTTTAGAGGTTAAAAATTTGGGTCCAACAACAATCTAAGATTCCCCGATGTCAAAATCGACAATGTTTTTATTTTCTCGGTGAGGGTAGGGGAAAGGTATATGTAGATAAGAGATCATAATTTTATTCTGATTAATGTCTAATTAATGTCAGTTTCAATGTGAGTCCACACTATATGTTTTCCTTAATTGTATTTATAGATGCCGTTACTGAGAAGAATCTACGGGGACCTACAGAGGATATTGTCTCACCGTGCAAACTGCGTAAAAAACGATCGCGCGCCGCCTTTTCGCACGCTCAAGTCTACGAACTCGAGCGTCGCTTTAACAGCCAGAGGTACCTCTCGGGTCCAGAACGCGCGGCGCTTGCAAATTTACTCAAATTGACCGAAACACAGGTCAAGATCTGGTACCAGAATCGGAGATACAAGACGAAAAAGCGACAATTACAGGAGGAGCAGACGACGCAGGCGAATTATGGCCGACAGGTGGCGGTAAAAGTGCTCGTGGACGATGAACGGCGCGCAGCGACGGCTTCCGAATATTTAAACAAACCCTTGTTATATCCGTCTATCCCTTTACCCACATACACCCTCATGGGTTGGCCTTACTTTTTTAATCTTCACAACTATAGATCGATTCCACTCCAATGATTTCATGGCGGAAATAACAGATTGATAACCTTGCTCATCTAACAAAATAAATATTCCTTTCGCGAAGGCATCAACGTTACCAACGTGTCCTCCTGCACTTTTGAGTGATTAAGTATTTGACTTATACACTGTATATGATTAACATGTAAATAGCATATCGAGGCAGAGTTAACCCCCTACTCTCCGCCGTACCGCCTTTATACACTACACCGTTCGCATGAAATTTCCAAACACTCGTTTACTTCAGTCTTCAACTTTACAAGATGTAAGTAACGAAATAATTAGTCGTCCATTCTCATAGTTTGTCGGTTGGCAGTCTTGTGGACAGTGACCAACAGTAAGCACTAGATACAGTTGGCGATTGACCGTTCATTCGCATCGTCCGTCGATTGACTGGCGGTGGCGGGCCGACTTTGACCTACAAAGAACGCTACTAGAATTACTAAAAGGTAAAGAGACGTTATAATGACCATACTTTTATTTTATCGTTTGACTACTCTTTTTCGTCGGTTAACGACGCGTGTATGACATTAGAGAAAAATATATATTTTTTAAATGTTTCGTGTTAGTTTCTGTCATTTTAATTTTTCATGCATGAAATGGCACATATTTATCTCCTGTTAAACATGCAGAATGAACAATTTATAGTTCTCCATGTGCAGTCTGCTATTCGTCCACGTACGGTCAGTCTGCTATTCGTCCATGTACACTGTGCAGTCTGCTATTTCATACAAAAAGATGACGTATCTTTGAATATTACATTACAGTATTTGGCAGATTTACAATGTAAGCTCTACTTACTACTAATGAGAAATTATTTTGATAATGTAATACAACAGGCCTGTAGCGGGGCATACAAGCAATAGAAATCATTTAAACGGAGGTTTCGTTCGTGTGTGTATATACATGTCATATTAAAAATTGTATACTAGAGCTACTTAATATTGAAAAGCATCATGTGTAAGTAAATGATATCTGTCGTAGGTAGAGCACCGGACCCCTTATTTGGAGGTCGCCGATTAGAACTCCACCAAAGTTCTTTCTTTCTATTTATCTCCCTGTTATTTATAAACCACTATGCCCCCCTTCCCCATTCACATATCTGGTAACATAAGTATAAAGGCGTAAGTCGTAAGCCTTTTTCAAAGTCATCAATAAACTTAGGCAACGTGCGCCAAAAAGCACTGATACCATTGTAATTCCAGTGTGTCTCTATGTATAGGGCTATAAAATAAACAGTGAATGGTTATAGTCTAAAATTTTGAGTTGAATATTTTGTACTGTTGTTGATACTTATTGACTGTTTTTTCGAAATTATAAATGGTAGGTATAACCTATTTTCCGTTGTGCATTGCGTCTATAGAGAAGTCGGCGCATATTCGGCGGGGTCCGCCTCGGTGATGTTCAATAGAGGTTAAATCTACCGCGCACGTTCGGCATTGCATTGCCTCCTGCGCGAATTTTCAATTCTACGATTTCTCTTGATTGAATTTGACTCAATTTGAATAATTTCGCTGCATTGAATATAATTACGGATAGACAAAGAAAAAATTGATTTAAATTTCATTAAAACGAATTCCACCGATCTGTTATTCCAATGTCTCATTATAATTATCTGCATCAAATTTTGGATTCCGACATCGTGGCTTCATCTTATAAAATGAATTCCACATCGTCTAATATATCGTTGGCGTAGCCAATAAAAATCAATTTACTTTTGTCGTTGAGATTTACGCTAGACGTTTTACTTGAACTGTCAAGGTCATAAATAACACGAACACCGTGCAGACGAAAATCTTGGGGCGCTTTCTGCAATCAACGGAATCTGTGGTGACCCATCTTATAGCGAACCCAGTCGAGCCTGCCGAAGATTCTTGATCACCCTATTATCCAGTAGAATTGGAATATGATCAACATCTGGCATCTATTAAAATCTGTACTTAGACTCAGTTACATTCTTATATTAGTACACAGGTCGTTAGGAATGGTAAGGTCTATTTGTGCACTGTTTTTTTTGTACAAATAATAGACATTCGAAAATATCACTCATATATTGTATTTGATGTGTATAGTGTATTCTCTGTAATTCTACACTAGAAGTTTCGGTATATATACCAAAATCAGGCCCTTGTCTAATGGTGGCTGTACACCATCTCGTTATCGCGTGCATTCTTTTAGGCTATGTCAAATACGCTTGCAAGACCGAGTTCACACCTGCGATCAACGTTGAAAACCTTGTACGTAATCGTGGAGTCGCGTGACGCATTAAAATGGCGGAGAGAATTTTCGTTAGATTCATTTAACCTATCTTCTCGAACAGAGTGGAACAATAACCGTTTTTAACCGTTTCTTTCGTCATTACCAAAGAATTTTTAACAGTAAATATTGGGTAGTGATTAAAGTCAGCGATGTGTTATTCTTGCTAGATAAATTAATATAAATATATAGTGAATAAGTATTTACTACCACAGTGGCAGGCTGGTTAGATCTATGTTGTGTATTTAAAACCACTGTATATAAGGGCTTGGCGGCTTGTTGATCTTTGAAGATATTATCCAATAAATTCTGTATCTAATTCTTCAAACCAAAACAGATCATAATCATATTTGTTATTTAGTAATGTATATCAAATTTTACAACCGAATTGCGAATTTCACAGAAAAATAAAGTGCAAATTCATACTAAAAATCTTACATATTTTCCTAGTTTTACTGTTACTTTTATGGTAGACCCGAATATATTTTTATCTTGTGTTTCTATAGTGTTAAATCAATCGTCTGATTAATAATTACATTTAGAAAAAATTACCAGCTGAGAATTACATTTTCAGAAAATCGGTATGATTATCTTAAAGCGGTATTGCGGATAAATAAACCCTGTTGGAGGTGAAGACGTGGGCGACTCGTAATAAGTCAAATTATCGCGTACAAGTTACAACGAAATCGCGCAAATCTCGCAAAAACAAAAGTACAATGCCGACAGTGTCTAACCGACATACCTGGAAGCTATCACTTAATTAGGCTCGGCTCGTCCCTGTGGGCAACCATAAGTCATCGCTCGGATTACACCAAAGGGCTTTGTTTCGAGCGATCGTCACCCTGAGCGAGCACCCTCCTAGCGACTTACACTTGTACAAACACGACACAAGAGTCATTTATATCTCTTTAGGTACATACGGCCTCATTAGATTCCGCTACTAGCGTGTTACTGGTCTCTTGTCTTTGAATCAACGTTTCTCACACCTACTACATTTCTAAGTATGGGGATGGTCGCCGTGTTAGTTTAATAACGTTGTTTTGGGTATCAGGTGATTAACCCGATGAAGCATGCGAAAGCTTGTGATCAATAAACTTAGTTAGTTTATACACGTTTATACATCCTTTATCTCTTAAATTACTACAGTTCGCGACTGTTCCAACGTACACTGGTCCGCATTTTGAAAGAACCCGTTTAATATCACAAAACATCCCATTTGATAGCTGCGTTAGGCTACACGAATAGTTAAGCAAACTAATGGTAGCCCCTTTTTAAACAAACAACAATTTAATGAAACACGAGCTTTGGCATAATATACAGGGCCCTATATGTATGTGAGTTTATCAAATTACTCTTCCCTTCCTATCAAATTCCCGCTTAGAGATAGATGACAAGATTAAATTACGTGATAAGATGAAATTTGCGAGAATGGAATTCGGATGGGATTCGGCGAGTTTTGAGTGCTACTTCGTTCATGGTAACTGTCCGTCGTACTCACGATATTGCTTCATCATATTCTTAAGAAATTTTCAAATACCCTCTTAAATAGACATCTCTCAATATTCAGACCCAAAAATCCCGTTGAAGGTGGAGGCGCACGAAAAAACCCTGTCTTGTGCGAATTCCAACTCGCAATCTCTCTTATAAAATCTCTGGGTTCTAACCACTGCAGAAAAGGCTAAATTGTCAGCCGGAACGTATGGAGAATGATTTTTGTCATTTCTCCGCAAGCACAAACTGAAATACTCTTAACCTCGGCAGGAAGTGACGCGTTGTTCTACAGACGGTCGTTAAATTGCACGTGGAGCCAACAAAAGTCGAATAAAATCGAACAGCTGTCGGAATCTGCCACGGACACAAACATATCGAGTTTTACGTATTTTTACGAGGTTGATTGTATATACACTAACTAGAAACTCGACAAAAAATTCCCTCCGGCTTCTATACATATTTTTGTAGATATTCACGGAAAGAAAAGTCTGCGGGTGACGATCGACAATGCACGCGTAGAGTCATTATCAAGCATTTTAGTAAAACCTTTTTCAAGGTTACAGCATCGATGCCTTTTAGAGAAGATGCTTTGGTTTTTTGTGTGGTCTGACCGATAGTCACTATGTCCGATAAAAAGCTATGTATATGAGACCAAGATGGAACCTTCATGATGAAACATAGTCCGGGTGAACGAATGTGCTATACGTCCGTGCAGAAAAGGATGAAAGTTTCCGGGTTATTTTAGAGACAAAGATATTTCATCACAATATAATAATGTGGTGGGTTACCGAGTATAGGCTTCAGTACTATAAACGGATAACTGGATAGTTCGGTTGGTAGAGCGCCGGCCTACGAACCAGAAGGTTGAAGGTTCGAATCAGAAAAGATACCGATTGTGTTTTTCCGTTGTATCCTTGAGCAAGGTACTTTATCCCTATTGCTCTGATCGACTTAGCCATCAATGAGTACCAGTGGAACTTATCTGTGGCAACGCAAATAAATAGGCCTATACATAGGGAAAGTAAGTTGTGAGAGGCATGCTGGCGCCTGTGAGAGAGTTGCCTTCTTCAAATGACGTGTTGTAATCCGCCATTTGACGGGTTGCGCAAGCAGCCTGCAAGTGCGATATACAAATGTCACACTCTTACCTATTTACAAGCATATGTATATAATTTAGTATGAGCAAAGGTGAATGAATTATTTGATGTACCGCGAGAGACAAGATCCATTCGTGGCCGGATTTTGGCCAAAACTCTGACCTGTAGTAACACAAAACTTAAATGACTGCAAGCAAGAGTTCAATCCATATTAAAGTCTGGGCCATCCATACGTGCCAATGTGTTCTGAGAGTACACTAAGTGATGCCTGGGAGGTAAGGGATAAAGGCTATAACGTGCGACATGGTAACTTGACATGTACACCAAGAAGATGCAATATTGATACGCAGGTGGGTTTTACGCAATAATTGACATTCAGCAGTATTTCATGTGTATTATCTGACCCGCGCGACCTTGACTGTCGTTGAACGGCTGGTATTCTAATCAAGTCAATTTAACGGGCGAATCATAAACCACTCGTATTCGGTAAGAGCATGTGGCGCTTTTATCGCCCCTCCCTGGGCGAACTACTCATAGCGATCGCCGGCATTATTGACGCTTGTGATCGCAGGTAAAAATATCCAGCGATAACTTCGAGTGTTGCGTATGAGCTACGAATTACTAAACGCGTTGGGTCCGTAATAAATTAACAAAAAAACGCTCACACCATCTACAATCAACTGCGCATGCGCTACATGCAGTTTCGTCACTTTTCACGCTTTTTGCGGTGGGGAGTGTTGCTTCGGGCTCCATCACGTCCGTAGAATCTAAATAAAGCTTAATGTCCGCTAATGTACGCTGTCA
>WURV02161033.1:0-15644 GCA_011762755.2 Epimenia babai | reverse complement strand
TATATACAGTGTCATGTTATACTTACATAGCCTACTAATGTAATACTATTGTGTATGTTTTTCGGTTTTCTACGATCATGTAGTATACAAACACTGTGTGTATATTGTCTTTTGAGAAATAAACAACAATACAATACAATACAATGAAAAATTGCAAAAAACCGAATTGCTCAAAAAGTACTGTGATTAAACACAATAGGAATAAGAAAATTCTCGCTCTGAGTGCTATGCTCGGTCACACAAAGATGTGCAAACGTTTTGCTTAAACTAGTGAAGATTTCTATTAGATAAAACATTATGCCATCTTTATTCGCCAAGAATCTTTAGAAATAAGGAAAAGGATAATGAATTAAATTCACTAAAGAATATAAGACATATTTTGCATTACAAAATAAATTATTTACTATAATATTATAGAATGTTCATTCGGGTTGATTTCTATGAAAATATTGAATGATTTAATAACACACAGTGTGATTTGATGAGAAATAACATCAAAATTCACCGGTACATGGTTCCGACCGCGCTTTGCACTCGTGTAATTGGCCTTTATAAACTCCCACATGGACCCCACGCACACGTCGATATGAATCCGATCTGAATTGAAGTCGGACTCGAAATATTCGCCAGAGTAGAAGCACTTCTCTAAGTCCTGCATGCTCTTGGTCATAAACCCGATCTATAATCAATCTAGAATGCGTAAATTTTGGGACATTGAAATGGCCTTATTGCTCGAAACATTCAAAGAAGGAAAACTCTACATTAGAAATAGAGCTGATGTAAAATACGTTTCTGTATATATACTATGCTGCAAGTGATAGAAAAAATAATAATAGTAATGGCAATGCCAAAAACAATAATGACGGTAACCGTATTATGATGTTATCATATAATGAAAAGGGAATCACATCATGATAATGACGAATTTAAGAAAGAAACGTAAAAGTGCATACCTGTAGGCCTATTACGTCATTGATTTTGTTTTACCGTTCATGACCATGAGAAGTTCGATAACGAACCCACCCACCCATTGACAAGATGACAGTTTTACTCTGTTACATGTACGGCTAGCTAAGTATGAATTTTATAATATTATGTGAATGTTGAGCGATAACAATACCTGGAATGGATCTAATTTTAAAAGTTCCTTACTAAGTGTATACTTTTATTTAATGGGTAAATTCTGTAGTTTATGAAATCTCCAAGCTTACGCAGTTTTAGAAAACATGTGGTTGTAGGGTCTATCTCCAAAACCACAGATAGAATTCGATAACAAACAAACAGATCTACCCACAAAAGAGACAGGTTTACATCATCATTATAATTATTAGATAAGGCATAACCTCAGAGGTCTTACAGCGCACAGTTTCCCAGCCCGGCCAGGGTCCGTCTTTCTCGACGAGATCGTGGTGTTTGATAGCGCCCTCACCAACCAATCTAAGAGAATAATTTATAGCCTTCATAGTCGGAGGCAGAGTGTCTATTATCAATTAGTTCACTAGTTAATAACATTTTGTAATTCCAAGCTGTTAAGTGCATTAATATAATTATAGATATACAGGAGACTGTGTTGCTTTTCTCATAAAGTGTTTTGAATTAAGTTTTCTGGGCTAATTTAAAAAGTATTACTATTAGGCAACTAGCTAACAAACTCGTAAATGGAATTGTACTTGTGAATCGATAAAAATATCGCACATCTATTATCTATTTTCTCTCTCTCTCGCATCTAAGCATAGAAAATTATGACATATTATGTCAAAGTTTTTCCCATGGGAACATAATTATTGTTTCAATCTTGTAGCGATTTCTCAAGATAAAAAATAAATAAAACGAACTTATTGCGCCGCTCGTTTTCAGGGACGGGGAGGTAGTCGATCTCCACTTGGAAGAAATTCCATTTCCACCAACCAATCGGGAAGACCACTGTAATTTGATTCACGTTCCGCACATAAAACTATAATATTGATTTTTTATTTAAATATCTTAATATTACAACCATTCACCTGAGAGAGCATTATGACCATTCACCTGATGAAGAATGTTCTAACATTCGAAAGCTTGTGATCTATATCACCGCACTGAGCCATAATGGTGTTACCACTTAATTTGCTTATATTCCAACTATCTCACATAGCTACCACAATGAGTTTTGATATTACAGTAAACGTTCAAACTACTCAATAAGCAGATGTGAGCTATTTTGTCATGAGAGAACGAGAGATTGAAGTCACGGGCAAGGGATAGACAGACAGGCCAGAACATAAATTCTGAAGTATAGCTGCGACATGCTATTCACAATCGAATCCTAGTAGTAAGTCCTAGCCCCGTGCTCATCGGGCCGTTTCTATTACGTCCCTTTCTCCATTTTCCTCTCATATTCCCTGCCCTTGGTCGTAATAAGGTATATAATTAAAATCGCGATTCAACGATAAGACCTAGTATTTATAGTTATACTAACACCAATAGCGATTTTTTCCCATCCATTTCACCTTCTCCAGTTGTAGGACTGAATTTGCTATGACGCCACTGCCCCCTACCAGGTTCGGAAAACTCATCCTCCGTCCAGCGTGTGTGAAACCCATTGTACTATATGGCTTTGTTCTTCCTTTTAAAGGATTATAGAATAAACATATGTTGTATAAGTATAAGGCAGTCTTTGAATATAGATAGTAAATATCGACGTGTAACCTAAAAATGGTAGATTTGCAAGCTAACCTTGGCTTTTATGCGATCATAAAAGGTAAAGAAAGGTAAAGTACAACATTTAGAGACCGCAAGTATCAGCCAATAAAGGCTTTCAGACGGGGTTAACAATGAAATGCTATTTGCAGCTATTCAATTCACATACAATACCTTAGACAGACCCGCCAAGGATAATAGCATCTACCCATTTTGGAGACGGGTTTACTTCAGCAATCGGGGATAAATGACTTGCTGAGGATCACCGCAGAAAATGGGAAGTTTCGAACACGCGGCCTTTAGGTTACGAGTACGGTGTTCCTACGACTCGACTAACTGATACCCCATCTCATCGGTTGACAAACTCTTTGGTGTCATACTTGTAATCCGTCGAGTATTTCGCAATGTTGATCGCTACATCAAAATGCTATAGGAAAATTTACCTAAAATTATGGCGATAACTGCCGTCTCGATCGCCATATATGCGCCAGTGGCTAGCATCGCTACCGCGCATCCGGACCCTGGCAACAGACTAATAATATTTACAATAATTTCTTACATCTCGACTACTTCATTGGCTTACTGAATTTTCGAGAAAATGGAGACCTTCGTGTTTCATATTAATTTCTTGTTGCAAATAAGAGAAACTAATATCCAAAATACAGAGATTGCACACGGTAGTACAATAATAATTCTTTCTAACATCAAGTTGAAACCGTTATATCGCTATGGTATATATGTGGATTATGAAGGAACCTCGTGTTACGTGTAAACATTTCATACGAGCTTAGCAATACCATCACGTCATATTTTTGCCATCTTACTATATAGCGTCACCTTGAATATGGAATAGGATTGCTAGACGGTCGCTATTGGGACCTTAACACCCGTTTTCAACTGTCAGATCAAGTTACAGGACGAAATAAACACAATATTCTGTCATATGATCTGTTAGCCTATATCATCTGTGCACTTAAATGTTACACAAGGAGGTCGCCATAGGAATACAAACAGACACAAATATCTATGCGTTTCATGTAAGGAGGCATTTTCTCATTCTTATTAGAATTTACCGCTCGGAATGGCCCCGAAGGGAATCGACGGAGTTATCGGGGGAGTACTCGGGTCGCCATATTCGACGCCTGCTTCTTTCATCTCTCGCCGAATTAAGGCATTTGTAATGTGATAGACGGAACCGTCACCCCCCATTGACAAGACACTGGAAGTTGATAGGAATCTTCACATCGACCATATACCGAAAAGACAACGCCTAGCATTAAGAATGTTGGTCACGTGATATATTGGGATAGATGTACTCCAGGGACAACTTTGTAACAGCGATTAGGTACAGAAATGCAAATAAACAGACGAAAAACTTCTGGATATCGGTGTCATCGCTTTATACATAAATCACATCAAAGACGTACGCGTCAACAGTTGACAAGTCGTATTTCTCGATGACTTCCGGAGCGTGAGTCACTGACTTCGTCACTGAAAGACATGTATAAGCATTACGTAAATTATGTATAAACGGTAGTGTATGAATTCTTAGCATGCCAACGTGGTTTAGAGCTTCTACACATTATATTGTAGGCCGAGTGTACACCAAGTTTTACGTGTTGCCTGTCATGTGTTACGCGTGGTGTGTCACGCACCTGTGTACACCAAGTATTACACATGTGTAGTGTTGTGTCACATTTTTTGTACAGAAAAGATGTCGTCTGATGAAGAGGCAGCAGCCGCATTTGGTTTTTAGCTACTGTCAGGAAGAAGAAACAGAAAACGTTGGATATTGCTCGATCGAATCAATTCATTTCTCTTCGTATTGTTGCATTATCATCACAATAAAAAATATTAGAAAAATATCTATAGATACTACGCACGCCGCCATATGCTATTCACCAACACATTTTGCATTCGCCACAATTATCATTGCTATGGTTACTTCCAGAAAGTTGGCGGCGTGAGCAGCATCTATTATCATAATACTCGTACTATAACTTAGTCAATTTTCATAACAAATGTCATGTCACCTATCACAAGGAAGGAACCTGTCCATTCCGTATCTCACGCGTGATATACGGAAACACACCACACATAACACGTACCACGTAATATCCCGTGTACACGTTACAAGAGTGAATAAATAGGTTAATTCCTTATATCACTAGTAACACACCACACATGACACATGACACGTGATACTTGGATTGAAATGCACAGAAAAAAACCTCTACCTCTGATGGTCCATAACAGGTATAGGTTTTTGTCTTTGCATTTCATTCCAGCTCTTTAGAGAATCAACTACATTGGCTACCCCATTAACATCACGTTAATATATAAAAAACACCGCAAAAATCAGCAAATCAATTTACAGTCCATCATACATGTCCAGATATCTGTGTATATCGCTGGCATGGTATGCAGACTTTAAATATCAGTGGTTCATGAGAACGGTGTCGTATACCTAAATGCGCAGAAAAAGCAGAAAAAAACAATACCTCTGATGGGACGCGAACCAACGATCTCCAGATAACCGGTCTGGTGCTCTACCAAATGAGCTACAGGGGCAAGCTTTCTCCAATGCATGTAGGTATTTAACACCGTTTTTTGAGAACCACCGAAGTCCGTATATCATGCAAGCAATATACATAGATATCTGAACAAACATAATTAACTATAAATTGAATGACAGATTTTTACGGTGTTTTCTATATTTACATAATATTAATGGGGGTAGTCAGTGCAGAGATACATAAAGATAGCTATACAAAGAACCACATTGGCTCGCCCCATTAACATCGTGGATTATTATAGCGATCTTAGACAGCTGTTTTTTCGTATCTTTAGCGATTTTGTATTTTTTTTTGTGCTACTAAATAATTAATAATTTCAATGGAACATGAATTAAATTACCGCGATAACATAAGGCAAAACTGGAAAACTATGGGAAAAAAAAACAAAAAATGCTAATCGCCTCATACGGTCGATAATATTAGAGTCTCTGCACCGTGAACAACATCGTCCAGATAAAGCGATGTATTTTCAATAAATTTATATCAAATTAATAGAACATACATCATAAATGTTTGTTTTTGACGTTTGAAGCGATAACTATATGTTTCTGAGATTTTTCCTTCGAGTATGCAAAGATTTCCAACAAAGATTAATCATCTCAAATACAAACTCACAAACAAAATATACTCCAATACTAGCTCACCGATAACGTCGACTTCAACCCCACAGCGCTTCATTAAAGGTGAAACGATTGTTTCGTAATTTTTAACCGCATGTCCGTAGCCACTCTTTGGGTTTATAAAAAGCAAAACGAACTTCGGTCTGTACGGTTCTGAAATTGAAAAACACGATAATAACGCAGGTTTATAGTGGTAATTATCTACTATGTCTCGATGTGTTTTCGGGTTTGTGTAGATACCTTGTAGCAAATGCACACAGACACTTTGCTATGCACTATTTCCCTATCTCAGAACTGTCTCTGTGTGGATGATGGCTATAACAACAAAATGATACTTACCCATAAAGCATTCGCAATCGAAATTTCTACTTTTTTACCGAGAACGAATTGGTCATTGAATCAAGATAGATTCGTTGAAAATGTATTCGAAAATTAATACCGTGCGTTTCAATAAGCTCCTCAATCTGCGAACTGAGGGTGATGCAGTCCTTGTGCTGCCCCAAAAACACGATCTCCATGCACCGAAGCTGGATCTTATACTTCTTAGGAACCTCAACTCCTGCATACTGCACGACAAGCCGGGTGGTCTCCCCTTCGTAGAGAATCCTCGGTTTCAAAATCTGATGAATTTGTATTTCGTCTGCGTACAAAATATCATGGTGGTATTATAATACGCGATTATTGCCGGCAAAACTAAACAGGAAGATTCTTTCTAACATGCAAGAATATTTGTTTATATAAATCGTACTTTATATCTACATGCCGTAAGCAGGTTATAATTGTTATTCTCAGAATGCGCTTTAAGCATGCATCATTGTAAATACTGTGAGAGTTATTCGAAATTGTGGAATTCCTTTTTTCAGCTTTAGCTGATATGAACGTGTTACATTCCTTAATACACAATAAGGGTAGTCAATTAAATGTACATATATGTAAATATACATAGTTGTATCTAACATTGATCGGTATTACCCGTATACTGTAGATGTTAATTTTCTATAGTTTAAGTAATTACATTATAGTCTTAGACCAATAGGCTATTGTTTCACGTAAAGTATGTTTGACAGCTCTGCTAATAAGTACACTTTAAACAAATGAATTTCATTTCATTTTCATTAAAACGGTTATTGGCATAATATTACGATATGAAAGTTAATTGTGTACGGTTATGAGATAAAAGATATAATTATAAGCTAATGCATATAAGATAACGTGTATAAGACAATAGCTATATGATGTAATAGATATATAAGATAATAGATAAGCCTAGCGCTTACTCGTGTGATTCAGTCCGTCGTTCCAATAACTCCACGAAAGCCCGGCATCGGTCACGGAAACTTTAACCGGACATGTACCGCCGTCCTTCTCCCACGTCATGCAGACGGCCATCTACGGGACACAGCTACACGATAATAGACTGGAATAATAAGGAGGCTAATGCGGATAATAGCGATTGTGTCACAGGTCAAAATACGAAAAATGTTCATAGGTCGCTATAAGGAAGTATGTGTTATAACCGTTTAGCATTTGGGCACAAACCTCAAGTACAGCCCTGTTGTGCAATGTGAAGTTATCTCGTTTGAGTGTTTGGGGTGTTCGAGGGTGGTTCGTATAGAGATATCTGCGACCAACATACACATTTTGAATACTAACATTACAAACTATGAACAAATGTCACTGATAAGCGTCCAGATGAATGCAGCATGTTTGCATCTAGGATGTTCGTATCTAAACTAATGCTCAGCCATACAAAAATGGGGATTTAACTGCGTAGTAATCGTTTTTTTTATTGAAATCATAATATTATTTGCTTTCAATGGTTGCCGTGACAACGGTGATGTATAAAACACTTGTAGAATAAGGTTAATTACTGTACACTGTGGTCGCGTTGCGTTGTCCGGGAGGCATTTGGGGTAATAGTGGTGCTCGAGAAGTATTGACACCGTTCAGCATAAAAGTGGTGCGGCTGTATAAGCGTTTTGTATAGCAAGCGAGCTCAATTATAGTCATACCAATGAGCGATATATTTGACGTAGAAGGGGGACGAACGGTTTAACCGGATCACACTTTTCGTCATTGATGCGGGAAAACAGGGATGTAGAGCTTCGATCATGTACATATAATTATGTGAATATAAGAAAAAACAATGAGGATAATCGTGCCAACATAACCTCAGACATAGGACATAGACTCAGTCTAAGTGAGAATGGTGTAAAGACTCAGTCTAAGTGAGAATGGTGTAAAGACTCAGTCTAAGTGAGAATGGTGTAAGAATAAATGAATGAAATACGGTCATGTTGCTAACTAATACTGTATATCGTTTCGCTGAGAATACTCACTCTGGACGAGATGTTTTCAGTCAGTTTGTTTGGTGACGGCTACGGTACGAGTAATCTATTGATACAGTTGTACTAAAATGGATTGTGAAATACTCCACGGATCACCTGATCTGTGTTATCTCGCAATAAGGCTATCATCAAAGTTATCTCGATTTTACCCGATAATCAAAATGTTCTGTCAAGTTGTCAGAGGTTGAAACACGTGAGTGCTGATTGCACATTATAGACACATCATAGAAAATGTGCCTTCCTTCATTATCCGCCCATATTACCTGGCATTAGTCGTAATAAGGTATATAATTTGAATCGCCATTCGCGTTTCAGTTCCCCCAATAAGACCTAGCATTTATAGTTATACTAACGCCAACGGCGATTTTCCCCATCCATTTTACATTCTGTTGTAGAACTGAATTTGCCATTATGCCACTGCCCCCTACCAGGTTCACAAAACTCATCCCCCGTCCAGTGCGTGTGACACCCATTGCATGGCTTTTTTCTTCCATTAAAGGATTACAGAATAAACATAGATGTATGAATTTAGGGCAGACTTCAAATATAGATGTAAATATATATGTGTAACCTGATATTGGTAGATTTGCAAACAAAGCATGGCTTTTATGCGATCATCGAAAGCAAGTTAAACATACTGGTATTGCGACCTATATAGGAGAACGAGAAAAATAGACAGAAGGTCGTGACAGGAGTGTGTTCAATAGTGCGTTGAATAGTATTCAATGAATACGTAGTAGGATTCCTCTGCCCTTGTGATACACAGAAGATTGTAAAACTCTTTTGTGTCATACCTGGAATCCGTCGAGTATTTAGGAATGTTGATAGCTAAACGAAGTAATATTTATAACAATTTGTTGCATCTAGACTTCTTCAGATAGCCATGGGATGCATTAAATATGCTTTAATTTGACTCCATAAATGTCCTTTCGCCACGAGGTATACATGTAACACCTGATTAGGACATTCAAAGTATGATAATCAACAAAACACTGGGTTATTACAGTGGTTTTGATAGCTATTTTTCGTATCTTTTTCCGATTTTTTTTCAATATTGTGCGATGAATAATTTCAACCGCACATAAATTTAATTATCGCGATGATGCTAATTTACTGATACGGGCGATAATGTTTGTGTCTGGGAAGCACCAAATTCATAATTTTAGATGCACAAACTATACAACCGCGTATTAAACCCAAATAGCGTTTGTCTATCGTCTCGTTAGTATGATGTATCGCTTTATTTAGTTCTGGAATCCCAACCTTCCAATGTATCTGTATTTCCCCTTCGTAGGTCGCACACGACCAGATCGGTTGCGCCAGTTATAAGTGTTACGAGTGTCTGTGTCGTATCAGTTTTATGTAACTATGTTGGCTGTGGACATCATGCTCTTTAAAACACGTCTAACACGGTAACTTACTCTAAATATGGCATTTTTAGTCTAATTAAATCTTATTAAAGGCAGACATGATCCTATTTTTTGAGACTATTACCGCCAGCAATTAACGCCAGCAAGTAACGCCAGCAATTAAGGCAGCAATTAACGCCGGCAATTAACGAACTACAAAACAATAAGGGGATTACGGGTAAAACTGTGACCCAAACGAAGAGAGTAGCCACGTTAGTCTAAAAGGTTAGGGTGAGGTTTTGGTGCTACTTTATAATTAAATAACGAAAATTTTGCTCATTTCCTATTGTAGAAGGTGTGGGAAAAAATCCCTGGTTTGTGCCGGTTCGAACTCGCAACCTCTCGCCTGAAAGGCAGCGCTTCTAACCACTACACCACTGGCGCCGTCCGGAGACTAGTACACGAGTAAAAGGACAACACCTTATAGATCTTATCTAGTAACTACATATTATAACTGCATAAATACTAAATAGCGTATTTTGTAATATTTTCTCGTCTTAATAGCAGAGATGAAATACGAGTCGAATGAAAATTTTACATCGTCGGATATGTTCGGGATCCCCATTTCCATCTTTTTACAAATCATCGTGATGTATAATGCTGTTTCTTCCTAATCAGTAAAAATTTTTGATATTGCAGCTTTAACTAAGCGTGTCTATATGTAACAAATTTGTTAGATTTCGCGGTATCCGTGTGATGTTTTTTTTACATTTTCATATAAGAATTGCGACTTGATTTTTAAAATAATAATAATAATCCATTTGTTTTCGAGGCGCCCTAATAACTAGCATGTCTTTATAGCGCCTATATACATTTCGTGTGATAACTAATTATATGACATAACACAATAGAATGTCCATATAAGTTAAATCATAGCCTAACGATACTATTAAATGAAAGGGAAAGGAATTCTATTTGATTTCTAGTGCCCTTACAACACATGGCAATTAAAGACACTACAAATGTATGGTTACTATGACTAAATAGAAATGCAAGGAGTATAAGGAATACAAGGAATACAGTTCAAAGTCGAACACGGTATACCATAAGTGAGCCGAGAAAAAACATATACAGTAAGATCACGGATGAAGAAAATAGTTTACAAACTAAAATACAGTTCATATTTCAGAGCATAAAACTGTGATCATTCTTAACTTGCATGAGGCGTATAAACAACTGGGGTATATCAGAACAAAGAGCTATGGATCAACGGTGGTAAAAAGATGAGTTTTGATAGAGTCAAGAGTGGTAATTGTTTGAATGTTTGCGGGAAGCTTGTTCCATGGTGTGAGAGCTACCTTCTTTTGTATCATTGTGGGTTCAAATCTTCCGAATGCGGATGCTCGCAGTTCCTAATTATGTCCCCTCACTGTGCATAATTGTATAAATAGGGGAGTGTGCGACAAAAAAGAAAGCTGTCCGTTAGCATTCAGAAGCAAGTTGGAGAAAGGTCAGCCGTAGAACGGGTTGGTTTTCATGGCGGTGAGGCTAACATTGAATATTAAATATTTATAGATAAATATTTAGGTTTCTTGCTAACCACTATCGAAGTTAGCGGTGTCAAAGGTGTATAATAGCCTAGCGAATAGCTTATTCCAAGTTAATTGCTACATAATACAGAATATATGTAATTTGCAGTCCACCCACAATCCATTGAATTCATATCGGATATAACGAGCAGATCGTAGATTTATTCTGAAGACGGCAGGACTGTGCGTTTTCGCAGGTTCGCCAATCAGGAAGAATGAACCTGGTTAGTAGGTCAACTAGACGTTATGCATATGCGACTAATAGTGCCAGTTACTCGGTTGGATGTTAGTCGTAGCCAGTTTACGTTAACGAATTCAACTATAATGTTATATATCAGTTCCTCCAAGTATATATGTTTTTATTATCAGAAACAGGCTATGATTATCGTAGTTCATCAGTGAAAACGAAACGGTTGTTCCTATCACTTGAAACGAACGAAACAACGGATTTTTTATACACTGTGGTCTATAAGCCATTTCGACACAGGTATCATATTTCAGAATAATGTCAATAATCCTATTCGTAACAGCTTATGAAGGGAAAAATCCTATATACTCTCAATATACTCGATGACTGCGGTGGATAAAAGCATAAAAAATCGTACACTCGCTATATGTCGTTGTAAATGGTTTTGTTGCTAGGCGTAGTCAGAAGTCGTTGTAGTTGTTATAGCGACGGACATAGATCCATCTTGATAGGTATCCGTAGTAAATTAATAACTGATGACTGTTGTTATCTTTTGTCAAAAGTAAATTACGATTGCAGGTAGGCCTATTTATACATTGTACAGTGTAAGGTGTACATCTTTTAGATCTTACACGCTTAGTCGTCCGTGCACAATCCGAATTCGCTGTAATAATTACTTTTTACACCCAGTAGAATGTTGTATGAATGAAATTTGAAATGAAATTTTTTTGTTTAAAGTGTACTTATTAGCAGAGCTGTCAAACACACTCTACATGAAACAATAGCCTAATGGTCTAAGACTATAATATAATTACTTAAACTATATAAAATTAACACCTAACAATATACAGGTAATACAGATCAGTGATAGATACAACTATGTACATTTACAGTGAGCATGAAGCTATGGGGTAAAAGGTGAAGTGAGCTGGAACGGAAACTGTTTTTGTAACAATTACTGTTGCGAATATCCTACAACCTGTAAATCGTTCTGGGCATATATTCTGTGTTATGAGTATAACAGACTGTTTACCGAGATCGTTATTCACTAGGTTATGGCAGGCAGATTGAGAATTGTGACGTGACAATGTCTTACTCGTACTCGAGTATTCAATCTCTACTCATGTTCAAAGGTGCAGCATTATTGGTCGTACGCAGTGATGTGAGCAATACATACGGAAGATATAGTTACTAATGATATGTCTACTCATTATAATTTAATCAAAATATGTCACTATATTGTATCGATTATAATATGATTACGCCAATAATCCAATATAATGAACAGTTTTTCGGGCTGGCGAGCCGCAAACATTGGCGCATACACGTCCATCTTCCCCCATACGAGTAGTGGTAACGCGAGTTTCGTCGCCAGAACGTAACACACGAGATCGGTAAGACTTTAGAATTTTATCTGTTTGCTATAATATGACCTTATAATGCGTCACTAGGAACACGCTTAACATTATGGTATAATACTGATAATGCAATTTTTATCATTTAAAACTGTCTCTATTGTGCAAAACTTATTATGTGCAATATATGAAATGCGGCCATGGGCACACTTCATGGAGAATATTGATCATAAGGTGGTACAAATTATCTTGCCCAGATATATACTAGATATATACTAATATATTACCAGATATATACTGAAACGTATGTTAAATGCGTTTCTAGTTTCAACCAGTGAGATAAATGCAAATCAACGATCATGAAGGAGGAAAATGGAGGTTTTCAAGTTCAACTGTCGGTCACGGCACATGGCATCTCATGGACCTGCTCTCGGGACGGAATATTTGTTACGAGTAAGTCGAATGTTATACTATTTATCTGTTCAACCTCATGAAGATATTTGAAGGTATTTTTATATCGAGACATTCCACGACAAATGTTTTTCTATATCCAAATATTTATCGGAAGGCGCGGGGAAAATCTCTGGTTTTTTTCGGGTTCTCCAAGCATCTCGCCGTAGTGACGCACTGAGTCTGAGACTTTCAACACTTGTATGGAATGCGGGGGGAGGGGTGATTCGAGTTGAGGTGACGGAGATCAGAAAGTGTTAACGATTAATAATCATACATATATTCTAATATATTTTATCATTTAGTATAATATTATATTAGTAAAGATGGGGGAGCTTTTGATTACGCGTTTGTCAGGACCATCACCAAGCCTTTAGATCGAGCCGAGATTGTGGTTATTACGGTACCATTGTCTATAGTAGGTTTCATTTACTGTCGCGGGAAACATACCGCATTGCGCGTCACTGAGTCTGAGCAAACCACTGCTTTCAAATCCCAACAGACTGCCATCTCATACCACACACTGATTAATAAGTCTGCGATAAGTATGTATGTATTTATAGGCTGATTACTGAAGTGATCGTTGTGATAGGCCATCATAGGCCCTTTACAATGCTAGCCTATTAATGTGGTTAACACGACAATCTGATTAGCCTCACTTATATGGGGTGGGGGAAAACAATTAGTGTGAAAAACCCACCGAGTCTGTGCAGACAATTGACTTTTTTCCATTAACGCCACTGGTTCTAAATGCCTTCATATGAACTACATATGTCTCACACTCCGCTAAGTGTATGATAGGTCCATGTCTATTTACAATGAGATGACGACATAGCGGGAGGTAAGCAACATAGAGAACACATATCGAGCATCTGAAGCACAGCAAACGTCAGAGGGACAAAAGCTCCAACAGAACCACACTGCAAGGGCTAACCCAGACCCCCAATGGGGCAATGGGGTTTAAGGCGCTTTCAGCCCGAAAAACGCCACAGTTAGTATACCAGTCAGAGCGGAATTGTAACCAGGGGCCCCTGGATTCAAAGTCAAACGCTCTAACCACTACGCCAGCTGCCCCCTTCTGCTTCTGCGATAAGTAATTTGTATATATGTTGAGATGACGAGGTAGCCGCACGGGATAAATGGCAATGAGCACCTGAAACACGCCATGCCAGAAGCAAGACGTGCCTTAAAATTCGCCCCACCCTCTAACGGGTTTTCTTCGTTTTTATATTCTTCCCACTTCAAAATCGCCTTAGAGATAAATTCACGTAACGACATGCAATGTCACTCTTTTAGACGAAATTAAAATCGAAAGATTGCTGACACCAAGAGTTGAATCACAGCCCGAAAACTCTAGACTTATCATCCAGTACGTGAAGATAACCAGTCCTGCCCATAAGAAAATCATCGCGAGATTGGCAGAAGTCGTCTTTGTGGACTCATACAGTGAATGTGACGCCGTGAGGGCAAACATTGAGAAGCTACTTTTCTCCCAAGGTCCGAAGTACAATTGGTGCACCAAAATATAAATTTGCACTTACGCACATGGTAAACATAATTATATGACAATTGATTAAATTTCTAGCATGTTCTATTTCATAAAAAAGGTGTATCAGGTAAAAAAATCCATTTAAAACCAAAATCTGTATTTGTATTTTTTGTACAATCTGACCAAATCGAACAGATCGTCGTCAAAATATTAGGTTATTTGTACATTTTAAAATCTAGACTCTCCAAGACCAAAGCGCGTGTTGCTCTTCATCAACCCAAAGAGCGGTTTCGGGAAGGCGGTCGGAGAATACGAGGCGGTAGTTTCTCCTCTTCTGACGCTATGTGGTGTCGACGTAGACGCTATAGGTAAGCACTCCGTTTAAATTAGTGTCTCTAATATACAATGCCTGATATACCGGAGGATGCAATCAGTAAGTTTACCTCTGCGAATGTGCCGTTTGGTGGATGCAGTCAATTACACATCTTGGGGTTCACTGCCTCTCTAATATCGCACTGTCGCTTTGCCGTGAACACACTCGGTGATTTCATCGTGACGATGATGGTATCGACATTTCTCTATCTGGTATGTGCATGTAGTTATAGGCTGACTACCAAGATAATCGATATCTAGGCCATTCTTGACCCTTTAGGAACCTAGCCTATAAATGTGATGTAATAAGTTATGTCTATAACGCATAATTAGAAATTACTATCTCCTTTCACACGCGCTTTACAATAACGCACAGTAAATACTGTAATACGTAGTGCTACAAGTAAGCCTTAGAAAATAACTATGTTGTAAGTAGTTCTTTGAAAGCAGTCAGTGATGTAGGTGATCGAATGGCCAGTGGCAATTTATTCCACAAATTGGACGTATACTGAAAAATGATGACTTATTTGATGACGAGCCCACATAAATGCTCCATTGGTTACCTATTAAATTTAGAATAGAATTCAAAATTTTAACTTTAACTTTCAAATGTCTCAACAACCTTGCTCC
>WURV02161022.1:0-15648 GCA_011762755.2 Epimenia babai | reverse complement strand
TCATATCACTTGACCTCGGCCAGTTTAAATAATCATATCACTTGACCTCGGCCAGTTTAAATAATCATATCACTTGACCTCGGCCAGTTTAAATAATCATATCACTTGACCTCGGCCAGTTTAAATAATCATATCACTTGATCTTGTCTGGTTAACATCTCAAAACCTTGTTAACAGCCAACTTAAGTGGTTGCGTTTTTCCTTGCACTTTTTTGCTTTTAGCCAGAAGTTTATTAAATCGTGTAATTTCCTTGTAGAAAGACCACCCAGCACTGAGTTCCACCCCAATGCCAACAGCCGCATCAAGGTTCTTACCAAAGCATGTACTCTATATGCTCAATATTTATTACAGTTTGTTTATTCTTTTGATTTATTTATTCCAAAAAATTCACAGCTCATTAAATATCTACACACTGTAGGCAAAGTTACACATAGGCAACAATTTTGATTGGACTTCGTATTAGTATTATTTTATTGAAAGGAAATACTATAATTGAAAACAACTTTTAAGGGAGCACTCCAAATTTAGTAAATTGTCCTTTTTCTATAGTGATGTTGTTAATGTTGAATTTATCTTCACCAACTACTTGCTCATGTCGAAATATGATAAAATTGGTTTTGTTAACATTTAAAGAAAGTCTATCAACCAGTAACTATTTATTAAATTCTGTCAGTTCTTTACTAACTACACAGCTTATTTCTTTACGTGGGGCACCTGAGTTCAACAGAATCGTATCATCAGCGATCAGAGGCAATGTAAAACATACAACACAGTACTTATACCATTGATGTCATGATTAAACCCCACCCCCTGCCATTGAGAGAATGAAGATTACAAAGATTCAGCCATGAGCGACCTGGGTAGGATGTGTCGGAATTGGAAGGCAGTGATGTGAATAGATGAAAGCAATTTCGCCACTGAAATAAATGAAGCCAACCTGTTCATTGTATTAATCGTATTATATAGGGTTGCTGTGTAAATAGCCAGTGTTACCCAGACACCGAGTGACTGTCATTGCTAAATACACAAAAAAGACCACAGGATGCAGTCGACACTCACTGTTTAGGGCAGCTATTCTGCGTAGATACAATAACTTCGCAACTCTTAACCATTTTAGAGAAGTGTCTACTACAGCAATCAGTAATAAATGACTTGCTGAGGATCATCACAGAAAAAGCAATGGCAATGTCAATAAATTTAGAACCCACAACCTTACCAGTCAACTATCGGCATCTCCAGTGAATCAATTATTGGTAAAGCACACAGAAGAAACCTAAATTGTACATTTTGTTGCTAATTTTGGAAAAGTTCAGTGATTAAAGGAAGATTGTATAAAAATAAATATGACAAATTTGGATTTGCATTGAAGTATCTACATATTTAACCTTGACTGCCCATGTAAGCTCGTAATGGTCTGGTCATTAAGCGAGAAATTAAATTCATTTATATTTTATTTGAATGAAATGATTCTATTGCAGTTTGCCAGATGCTGAACCAAGCCCACCTACCGGAGTAGCATTGTCACAAGTGTTAAATTCTGAATTAGAAATATACACTGTAAAGTCGCCATTACCACATGCGACAAGGTCCCAGCTAAAGCAGTCGCCAGTGATAACTCATCAACATGTGACAAGGTCCAAACAATCACGAATCACTAATGACGCAGAAGACAATTTACAGCTATCTCCATCGCAGGAACATGCAACCACTAAACCGCATCAGTCATCGCAGAAGCAATCCGTGATTGCAGTAGGACCACGTGCAACACGATCAAAACGGCAGCAATCGACATCGCAAAAACAAAATATGACACCCATACGGCAAAACTCGCAAGTTACTAGCGAGGCAGAAAATACGACACCTGTATATGTTCAATCACCAACACACCCACAGGTAAAAAAAGCTAAGCACCATCATTCACCAATTGAAGCACGTACGACACGTTCTAAGGACAAACAAAAACTATCTACAATAGTTAGTAAAGAACAAGATAGCAAGTATAGTGTTCAGCAACATGTTGTAACATCCACACAACAGAATCTGAATAGAGAGCGTGGAACTTCGATAGTGCAAAACATTTCACCGGGGAAGTCTCTTGAGAATGCCTCCAGTTTATCTCTCTCAACATCTCAAAATGAACCTGTCAACAGTCAGAACCATCGATCCAGTCAGAACAATGTCACTTCTGAAGTGTTGGACACATCCGTTGCTGCTCCGCCACAGAAGGCCACATCACGAGACACTCACTCATTGCCAGATAGTTCAACACCTATATCGCTGTACAAAAAGCTACATCCTTCGAAGGTTCAGCCAGTTGTGAAAGCAGTTGACTGCGTTTTAGACAGTCCTACTCTGAGAATATCTAGAAATAAGCGCCACCTAAAAACTCTTGTGCCGCTGGATGAAGTCAGTGTCATCCAGTCCGATGAAGAGTTTACTGAAATATGTTTGAGAGATCATAATCTAAGAAGAAGATCTGTCGGTGAGGCTGCTATGAAGAGGACGTCTACTGGAGCTGTTAGTAAACTGGGACGGCGGAAAAGTACTGGCATCACTCAAAACAAACAGCAAAAAAGTGCTGCAATCGTTTCAAAAACTCCACGGAAAGGTACTCCTACACGTCTAATCTGTGACGAAAAAAATTCACTATCACCAAAGGTAGCACCAACTCCCAAACGCTTGACGAGAGGCCCATCTGAAAAATCAGGTACAGTCATTAATTATATAACTGGCAACACTGTAGATGCCAATGACTCATATTGGGTGTGTCCGGTTAAAACATCATCTGCGGTAGCTGACGTCTCTGGTGTTTTAAAGAGTATTAAGGATAGGGAAGTTGCTCCTGAAACTAAAGTAGCCAAATGGATGTTGATGGCCCCTCGATCATGCACCACCTCTCGACGCCTGTTCCATGATTGACGTGAACTCTACTAAACTTCTCTATTGCCCGTTGATTGTTGTTTTGCCTAGAGATGTTATCCAAACATTCAGTTTGCTTTGTTTCTTTTTCCTCGCTCTGTTTCTTTTTTCTTTGCTTTGTTTCTGTTTGTGTTTTGTTTTTCATATTACTATTGTTTTTGTTCTTGCAAGTAACAGGACTATTCAATTTTAAAACGGTTTTAACGTCAGTTTAACATGCTATAATCAATCTGAATATTTTTTCATTAAAAATGATCATAAAGGGAATGTAATTCGTTTAGTTCTATCAAGATTTAGTCATTGCTTTCTTTTAATATTTCATTGTGTAGATTTATTTTACGACACGGCCCTTTCAATTGACCTGTCAATAACATGCTGTACATTTTTTCAGCGTACAATTTACGTCGCAGAAAGATCGTCGAAAGCTGAAGTTTGTACATGGAGACATAAGAATAACCTATATATAATGAAACATACAGACCTTAATATCTGAAGTGCATTGACCCAAAAGAACAGAAGGTTAACAGCCCAAAAGTGCCAACCTGGAAGAGAGACCATTAGTGTAGTCATGAAATGGACCAGTGTCGTCTGCGGACTTTTGTCTTCTCGGCTGTTACATCAAACAACAGTAACTGATCATTTTATCACTGCCGATATAATAAAGTCATAGATATAAGGGAAATCATGACAAAATGCAATGTTTTCAATCTGTTTATATCTCGCTAATCTCTTACCCAGTTCATTTGGAGGGTGATGCACTTCAGTGTTATTTCAGAGATGAGTTTTTATAAAAAATTGTCCATGAAAAATCGCTATTAATGTTGTAAGTTGCCATTTTCGCCATGTTACTGTTTGGAAAGTATCAGTAGAATTTTACGTTGTATGTGAAGTATAAATGAACTATGGTCGCGGACATTACCATACTGTTAACTGTTTTTCAATTATATCCACAAAAACTACACTTGTGTAGATAGTCCTACAGTTGACCTCATTACAACTTTTTTGTCGTGTGGTTCGATGTTTCATAAAATTTTATGGACAATTTCATGACCTAATGCGAAATACAGCACATTCACAAATGAAGTGTCCATTGTATTGAGGAAAGTAGTACTGTGTATCACAGTTAAAGAAATAACACGAGTAAATAGTAATAAAATAAAATTTTATTGATCTATAGTGCCCTTCTAAGACATGGCTATCAGACACTTTACAAATTTATAGTTATTATGATTAACTAGAAACACATGGAATACGGTTCAAAATCGAACTCGGTATACCATGAATAAATCGAAAGTAAAAAAGGCATAATATAGTAAGATCACATAAATAGTTCAAATAGGATTTTATGAAAAAAGTTTATTCAAAATCCATTCGGCTTATGTCACTAACTGCGATAGACATTTTTATAGTTAAGGAATTAGTCTATATGTAGGAGTCGATGCAGACTCATTCAAACTCGCAACTCAACTGCCGTAATTGAATAATTACCGTAATAGTAATGTCACAGCGATGGAACTGGGAGATTATCAAAACACTTGCTATGGCTGGCAATTACGTGGAGCTTGTTTATTTATTACATACCGGAAATAGTTTAATATTGTAGATAGCGGAGTTATCAAATTGTTAGAATGCCATCCACGCAATTCTGGATTACCACCGTGAACAGTATATAACTTAATGCAAGCATGTCTTCCCAATAGGGTCTGGTAAGCCTTCGGGGCATGGTTGTTTAAAGGCTAATCTTATTTCCTCTAACATGGACGCTGTCTATGGCACTAACTTCTCTGCTGTCTCATCCCATCGTAAATAATCACAATCATCACCTATTACAGAATTAGCCAAGTGTACGACGTATGTAGGCGGTCTGAGGCGTTTGGAGATCGTGGTCTCGGGTTCCATTGGAGACGAAGGTTTTTTCTGCATATTTTCCCCTGCCATTGTTCACAAACCGTTCTGGTGGCTCCCTTGTCCCCATTAATGTTACAGTATAAACACATGTGTGGGTCTTCGAAATTGAGCATTTTATCTATGATTTCAACACTTGTTACCCCATCGCTTGGAATTACTTTTCTGACTAGTTTCTCAAAAATAACGTGTAAACCATTAGTAGCCAGGATGGCAGAAACATTTTTTTGAGACTAGAAATTTTGTCATACCGTAGATTGTGAACTATAAGGAGCTTTAGTGGAAACTATTCTCAATCAGTTGTCGAATGGTCAATGGAACTAAGGCTCTTCACTGAATTTTATTTCTGTAGTATATCCTGTATTTCTGTAGTAGAGAATGGTCAATAGAACCAAGGCTATGAACTTAATGTTATTTCTGTAGTATATCTGTAGGCATATATCATTAGGTGGCCATGGAATATTTTGTACATGCAATCCTTATTCACGCAGAATTCCACAGCTTTGCTTAATAATAAAACGCCGATTTAAATGTTTTTCTTTGTGCCAACTGTATGATTGTTTTACCTTTATGGTTAGAGGTTATATAAGGCTTTCAGATATCAGTATTAACGGGAGATTTACACATGATGTTATTGGGTAATGGTGTATAAGTAAATAAAATTGCCATGGTAGAATGTTATCGAAACCACAGTGAGATAATATCGCATTATTGAAGCAAAAAGTCCATTTCACAAACTACAAAGAGAGGGTGGGGTCACGAATTGCTGGATGTAGATACTAATTATGTAACATTGTATAATAGTAACAAAGACCGAAGGGCGACAAAGGGAAGTAGAGGCGTGAAGAGTCTCAATGATGGAGAGCGGAAATGTCGAATGGCAGTCGATTTGGATACAACTCCTAAGGAACTGTACTATTTCGAAAAAAGTGACTAATCGAATTTTATTGACTATAAAATAATTTACGGAGCACAAAGCACTGGCACCCCTCACCAGTCAACGGCGAACAGTCGGCAACGACGTCAAAATAATAATTATAATTGATAATGAAGTTTTATTTTAAGTGCTATATTATCGCTTAGTCATTGTGACAAGATGATGCCTACGACACTTTGAAATAATAATAATATGTCTCTAAAGCGCCTGTATACATTTCGTGTAATAATTAACTAATAACTAATTGACTTGTGTAACATGATAGAAAGTGAATATAAGTTAAATCGTAGCCTAACGCAACAGGTAAGCGACATGAAATTAAATGAAATTGTATTCTAGTATATCCCAAAAAAATAAATAATGACACGGAACAATGGATGAATCAAGAGTTACAGTAGGCCTGATATAATAGTTAAGAAAAAACTATTGCCTAAATTATATATACACACAAGTTTGTGAAAAGTGAACTAAAGAAGACTTTGGATCACATAGTTATGCTGACAGGTATAATTTGCAGAATGTGTAAGACTCAAGTGTAGATGGGTAAGCAAAAACAAACTATTGCTATGGAATGTGAAAGCTATGTATAAGCACGATTGAAGAGCAGAGTCTTGAGTTTTGATTTGAAGATATAGAGCGTGGGAGATGCTTTGATGTCAGGAGGGAAATAGTTGATCAGAGTTATGGGTGAAGGTGCCGTCACCAAAGTGGACGCG
The DNA here is from genome assembly GCA_011762755.2 of Epimenia babai. Classification (NCBI taxonomy): domain Eukaryota; kingdom Metazoa; phylum Mollusca; class Solenogastres; order Cavibelonia; family Epimeniidae; genus Epimenia; species Epimenia babai. The sequence continues at coordinate 9,170 of WURV02161022.1, read as the reverse complement.
TTTAGATTTGGGGAGAACAAGAGTGAGTGTAGTTGATTGCCTCGTGTTTTTGGCAGGTGTGCGGGCAATTAGGAGATCGCTAAGATACTTGGAGCGGTGGAGGTAAGGCATTTGTAGTTGAGAACGAGTGTCTTGAACTGTATGCGCTGGACTACAGGAAGCCAATGGAAGGAGATAAGGGCATGAGTTATATGTTTAGAGCGATGAGAATGAGTAAAAAGACGAGCTGCACTGTTTTGGAGCTCCTGGAGTCGCTTCATGTCACAGAAAATTAGTAACATGACACAATAACTTTACTATAATCGATTCATCACCAGTTACGCAACACAAAAACATTACTATAATTGATCAGTTGCCAATAACATAACACAATAACTTTTACTATAATCGATCGTCGCCAGTAACGCAACACAAAAACATTACTATCATCGATTAGTTGCGAAAAAATGACAATAACTACTATCGATTGCTCATCAGTTACGCAACACAAAAACATTACTATCATCGAATATTTGCCAATAACATGACACAATAACTTTACTATTCGTCGTCAGTTACGCAACACAAAAGCATAACTATAATCGATTAGTTGCCAAAACATGACACAATAACTTTACTATAATCGATTGGTCAAAAGTTACGCAACACAAAAACATTACTATAATCGATTAGTTACCAATAACATGACACAATAACTTTACTATTTGTCGTCAGTTACGCAACACAAAAACATTACTGTAATCGATTAGTTGCCAATAACACGACACAATAACTTTACTATTGGTCACCAGTTACGCAACACAAATACATTACTATAATCGATTAGTTGCCAATAACATGACACAATAACTTTACTATTCGTCGCCAGTTACGTAACACAAAAACATTACTATAATCGATTAGTTGCCAATACCATGACGCAATAACTTTACTAGTCGTCGCCACTTACGTAAACACAAAAACATTACTATAATCGATTAGTTGCCAATAACATGACACAATAACATTACTATACGCTGGTTCGTGACACATAACTTCCCCATAAGGCCTTTCCGTAATCATTTGCATCTCCATATACATCCAACTCGCTTATTTGAACTTGGTATAGTTTTTAGGTTGTTTCGACGAATTAACGAATATGATTAACATTTTTATTAAAGGGGGGGGGGGTGATAACTAGACAAAGCCGGCGCAGAATAAATTAGTAATAATAATAATATTAATAACGTTTTATTTTGAGTGCCGTATTATCCCTTGGTCAATAATAACAAGATAATGTCGACGAGACTTTACAATGTTACTAGCTAAAAACATAAACTAATAAAGTTATGTGCAATTTGGGGAGTACTGCAATGCCTAGTGGTAGTTTTACACTTGAATAAACTTGTACAATATACACACACTTACGCTGATGACTACTTTGAATTATGAGGAATTACATGTAAATATGTAACACTATGTGAACTAAGAAAAACCTAATGAACGATGCAGTAAGTGTAAGCATGGGTGAAGAGGAGAGTTTTGAGTTAGGACTTGATAATGTTGAGAGTGGGAGATGTTTTGATATCAAGAGGGAGATTGTAGTATGCCATGGTCAGTATCGTTTGAATTATGCGCTCCAAGTCTCAATTCAATTTTGAGGTAACCCAAGCAAGGTCACCACTCCATCAAGGATCAGAGGGAAAAGGCAGGTTTTGCTGCTACTTTGTAACTAAATGTTGGACGCACGTACAATATTGCTTTGTTATATCCCTAAGATGTTTTTTATGTTGATCTATCCACTACATATCCTAATATTCAAGCACGAAAATTTTGATCATTTCCTACTGTGGAATGTGCGGAAAAAATCCCTTGGTTTGTGTTGGTTCAAACTTGCAACCTCCCAGATGAACGGCAGCGCTTCTGACAACTGCACCATTGGCACTGGATGAGGAAATGTGACCAAAAATCCAGAACACCCTGAGCCCTCTGACACTGTTATCATTGGAAAGATCATTACAATACCTAAAATATCACAACCTGGATAGATTGATTAAAGAAGTTAGATCTATTTCAGTTTTGTTAATAGTCGTTAATTATTGTCCCATTTATAAAAAAATAGTAGAGTTGAGTTTTTCTACTGAAAAATAATCATTACTTCCACATTCATTATCAGATCTCGATGATTTTGGTATCATTGTGAAGGTATTTCATATCATATAAATACATATGGAAATGATATTTTTTCTTACTATATTTGTTACTATAGTAATAGGCCAGTGACATTCATTTAAATATGGTCCTATATATTGGACCAATATAATTTTGGTTGAAAGCGGGTGGTAGGCAAAGAGAGGCAAAAGGAGTTGACGTCTTTTGTTGAAAACAGCTATATTCTAGACAAACACTAAATAGTGCCTGGACACTCCCTAATGGTCACATTTAGCCTCTTTTACAGTGATTGTAATGAATACGTAATGATTGTAATAAACAAACTATACGTAATAAAATATGTGTTAACTTTCAGGTCAGTTTCATAGAAGTCCTGTTTTGACGACAATATTCGCCTCATTCACATCCCTCTCCACATCGATACCTGTCACATGATCAAATTGTTTTTTGGCGGAACTGTACAGTGTTGCATCCATGTGGGATAAACTTTCCGTAAACCCAACACCTGCAATTACTTTTTGCCTGTTACTGTATCAAAGTAATGTTCAACACCTGGTCATAGGCGATCTTGCGCAGTGGCAATACGCAAGTATTTCATGAAAATGTCGTGAAAATAGATGCCTGATACATGAAAAATTATATGGAGCCGGTTGCCGCGGTAACAAGAGAGAAGGCATCATGGAAGATTATGATCAAGGTGTATTTTGAAACCACATGGATTGCCCTTCCCTTTCACCCACTTGATTCATTTTATTTAATAGAAGGGCCCAGTCGAGGAAGTGCGTAAGTTACATTTTGATAAAACTAAGAAAACCTTGTTTAAAGTGTGTTTTATATACTTGTTTTGCATGTTAACTTTCCCCACGGGACTGGTATTGCATCCACAAATACTTTATCTCGTCGGTAATCTGGTATTTGGTGATGCCGCAGTCCTTGAATCCCCGGTCGTATCGTCCGTCTTGTACGCGGTTCACTCTGTTGCTCACACGCTGAAAGTCTCCGGCCTTTCTTTCAGATCAGCGAGTCGAACTTTTTCTCGATGAGGGCGTTGGGTTCGCGTGTCGCGCGGTGTCAGGGGTGTCGTAGGTGTCGCTCGTGTCATGGCTGTAGATTTGGATATCGGAGTCATGGGCTCGACTTGATAACTGCCATTCACATGATACGTGAGTTAGTAAAGAGGACTAGGCGTGTTAGCAGTGTCTTCGTAAGCTAGAGATGTGAAGGTCTAGAGACAACCGTTAATGAACTAGAATGTCCAAGACTGAATAACTCACCTCTGTTGGAGTTTGAGGTGAAGGTTGACACTCTCATTGGGTGATCTGGCATTTTGATGGCTGCGGTTTTTCCTCCCCACATTGCACTTGTCATTTAGAGAGTCATTTTGTTAAGGAAATTTTACACACTTAACACATGATGGATCAACCAAGTAGAGGGGAAATCGAACCAAAAGACACTGTATAGTTTTTTATATGGATAACAAAAATGCGCCCGAATCATCGCACATGCGCCTAATAGCTAAATTAACTTACTGCTGTGGTCTGTGGAGTGACGCTGGCGGATGCTTTCGCTTTTTTTTTTGATCGCCACGTCGATGGTTCAATTCGGCCATCTTTTGGGCCGCAGTTACGGCCACCTCAGACGGTATACACTTTTTTGTAGAAGCTCTTGGCTGTGATGACTCTATGGCTCAGCAGCGTGGCCAAGGCCTCGATTTTCTCGGGTGTGTTGTGGTGAGTCTTGGAGACGAGTTGCTTCCTCCTTGAGGAGAGGTTTGCCATCCCCCAGCGGCACAGAATAAAGATGCTCGAGGTATGCTCTCTGTCCGCAGAATGAGCTCGACATGTTGGCCGGGGAATCTTCGTATTATTTCGCCACAAACCATGTCCAGATACTGCCCGGCCATCGCGTAAGTGCGGTTTTTAAACACTTAGTACTTCTCCAAGGTCTCCTCGGGGTGTGGGGGTGGGCAGATGTTGAGTGAGTTCGTTGCAACGCAGTTTGCATTGAGCCATATCTCTTGCCACTACTTGTGAGCTACAGCCTTGACCTCGCCGCTATTCGGGGCCATATAGCTATTCTGCGCTTGCGAGATGATGCGCATATCTGCGCTGAATTTTCTGTATCGGTCGACCGTTACATAGCATTTGATGAGTGTTTTGGAGTTTTAACATGTCGTTCTGAGTCCGTACAACCTCCACTGGTATTTTAATGTCAGAGCGAAAAATTTTACAATACACGTACAAATCACTAACGTTTGATAGTCTTTTACATCTTTGGACATAGCCCAGTACCCTTTGAAGATGTTCTTTCTTTCGTCGTCCGGCACATTAAGCGAACATTTTTTCTTGCACGTAGTGCAGTCCTTTTTGTTTTTGATTGAACTTGCTCTCCGCTTTTGCCCGTGAATATTATTGTGCTCTTTTCCTGCATTGTGAAGTTGCTTTGACATATTCATTTTCCAATTTTTGAAATTTTTCGGCAATTTTGGAGTTTTTAAGTTACTGGTACTACATGATGGTTCTTCAGTTGCATTACTTTCTCTCCCTTCGATCTCTGTTGTCACCTCATCAATTATTGCAGAAATTATTCCTAATTTCACATCACAAGTCCCATTTTTGGTACCCTGATTTATGATGGCGTCAGTGTGGTTTTCATTATCTGTAGTGTCATCTATATTGTATACTGGTGTCGCATCACCCGAAGTAAATTTGTGTTCAATTATTAACGTACTGACATTTCATCCAATAAAGTTAGGACATCTCCGTATAAGTCCATGTCATCCTCCTGCATGCTGTTATCACTACAAGAATCTAAACTACAGTAACTAGAATTTTTGTAATCCGGGTCCTTTTCAATATTGTCAATCAAGGAGATCGACTGATCCACGAGATCGTAATCAACGATGACTGTCGCATCTGATTCACATTCAGCCTCCATATCTGAGACACCCTTTGCTTCTTTAGCGCCATCTTCAGTATCTGCTTGAAGACATAACTCTGTTGAAGCTCCCGAAGCAGCATTCGATCCGTGAATCCTGAAATAATATTCACAAACTATAATTACAACCACAACAACAGAACCACAACAAAACAACAAGCACAGCGACAACAACCATCCTAACAGCACCCCCAACAAAAGCGGAAGTAGTCAATATTAAGTTCATGATTCTTATTATTGAATTGGACGGTGATTTTTTTCAATGTAAATATCTCATCAGACGTATCTAAGATGTTTTACCTGTTTAAATCATCTAGGATCGCTGACTCCATGTCACATTTGTCTACATCTTCATCAGAAGAGTTGTCTTCAGCCAGAATACCCTCTAAAATAGTCAGAGCAGAGAGCACACCTTTCTTCCATTTTGGAACATTGATACTATAATACTAGACGCAATTTATTTATTTTTAACTAAAATAAAACAATGGCATTTAGTCACTTCACAGCATTACTGGAGAGTATCGTCAGAATTATAAACATGTATGTAGCATTTAGGTATTATAACATCCTATGGGCTGATATTTCACTCGCTTAGAACTTTGTAATATTGAAAAGTCAGATACATGTTTATAATACTACTAGAGTGACCGGTTGTGTAGATGGGAGTTTGTTATTGGGCATTTTTTTCGACTGTAACGAAACATAACCCTGCCACTATGCTATGTTCAAGACCCCATTTAATACAGTAAAAGAATTTTCACTTTTGAAAGGGTCTTCTCTTTTCCTGATAATCACGACAGTGAATTTCCTTCACCGTTACGTGAAAATCAATGACGTCACATTTTTAGCCTCCTTTCACCGAAAAACTAACGGTGTTTAAGTAGTATTTACGATTCCAAGACTCTCTACACAAAGTCGCCCTCTTGTATGGCATGATTGCTGAATGTTAGAGCTGTATTGTTGGAAAGTGTCATCATGCTGAGTCTTCGTGACTTATCGCGATTCAACGATGAAGTTATAATAAAAAAATTCTATTACGTTTCTTGCTTTTTTGGATTGATCACGTGACTTCAAGAGTGGCGTTTGACGAGTTTAATTTTGTCAATTTTTTTCCTTTTCTTTGCGTCATCGTGACTGCTTCCGAGTACGCAATTATAAAGTCTTCTGATTCACCGGTGAATCACTGAATTTCTTTCGTCGTTGCCCAAAAATCTGTGACGTAGTCTGTGTAGGTACTATGACATCCCATTTTAGCCTTTCACCGGAAAAACTAACGCTGATAGTGTAGTAGCAGTTTCCATGGGCTAGACATTATGATTATTGTTCTTGGCCTCGCTTGTGTAGTCCCCCAGAAATCCAATATCCAGCGAGTGGAGGTGACGAGGCAACTCGCACCAGGGTTTTGAACAATCACCATTGATTAAGCGTATGACGGCGTGATTTGCTGCGCAACGATCCATGAAGACATTTGCGATGTTGCTAACAATTTTTGATTCGTATATTTTAAAACCGCAGCCGCAGTTGCATAAGACTCGCCAGTGCCACCAGCAGTCCGTTCATCACCCTCAATCAACTGCCTAACAACGACTTGTCGAGATAGGGATCGAGTTAGTGTGCAGGCCTTCCTGCCTAGTTGCATAAAACTAAGTTATATTATGGGGGGGGGGAATAAGAACGTCCACGGTCTGTAAGTCAGAGGTTGCTTTAATATCTCTGGCTGTGTTTCGACAGAGTATTTTATTTGGTGAAGCTCGAATTATAAATGTGTGAAAATTTGTACATGACAAGAATATTCTGGGATGGCACGGGGTTGATAAAAAAATTAAATACAATCTGTTTACTTTACCATCATAGCGTATCTCCTCCGTACCAGTTGATTCTTGGAGATCATGAATTGTTTCTTGCAACACCAACATTGCATTCTCCATCTCTCCCATGTCATTATTCTTTGGACGTACTTCCCCCTCCAAATCAGATTCGAATTGAATTTCAATAATAAATAATTTTACTACAATATATATATCTCAACATTTTCCTGTTTATTTTTTATTAAAAATATTACAACATGATTTTTCAGGCCTGTATATAAAGTATTTATTTTTTTAAGTGATAATGATTTTGCAGGAGTCGTCGATTGGCAGATTTGGCTTTACATTTTGATATTTGTCTCATTTTAACTGGCGATGGAGCAGTCTAATTTACATTAAAAATTGATGCTACAATGCTAGAATGTGATTGATTGTTTAGGCCTCTGCATAACCGGGTATTGTTGATATGAAATGTGCGCGCCGGCCACTGACGTTGCGTATTTATCTGAGCGTTTTATTGCATTTGTTTTAATGCATTTATTATCAAGCTCAGGTACTATCTATTAGAATCAAGCGATATATTGAAAGTAAATACACAGAAAATACCTATACCTTTGATGGGACCTTATATAGGTGTAGGTTTTATCTGTGCATTTCTTTCCATCTATTTATAGAACCACATTGGCTAACCCAATTTATGACTACAAGTGATATCCTGTTTTTTGTCGTAAAGAACTTGATTCTGATTGTGATCGTTTTACTACAAATCTTGTGTGCATTGTAACACTTTATAAAATATAATGTGAAACCTGTTTGCGATCTTCTTTGTGACTTTCATTTTGCGATATTCCATTAAAGTGCGGAATAGATTGATCGTTATTTGTACTTACATACGAAAAGGACTTCTTATAGCGTGATTTTATGTGTAAATTCAATGAAAACTTCATGAAACGTTGACATCAAACTTTCTCCGTCAATTATCATGAGTGGCAGTGGCTTACAAGCATTCTTGTGAATGAGCTGCTATGCTTCGTTGCGAACAAAATCAAGTGTATGCTGGGCAATGATACTGTCAAATGACGTGACTTCTGGGGGGGGGACATTGGCATTGTCAAACACATCGCATTCGATACAGTTGAGCCACCTAATGTTCACTTTGTCATGGGAATTGGTGTCAACAGAAAAGCAACGTCAGTACAGGACATATGGACTTTTTATTGGCTCCATCCAATACTCTCAACTGTTTCAGCGCATGCAATCTGTCGAGGCTCCTCCAATAAGTAAGGATTGCATTGACCTAAGTAGTTGACTCTACCTACGAGATACAGCATTTGCAATGTGACGTGAATAAATTGCAGGATTAGGCGCCATCCGTCAGCCATTCAACAACAATGAGGACAAGCTGAAATAAAATACAATGTTAATGCTACGTACGCGAATACGATGATAAGAGGCAGTGGTTCACTATGGACCATGGAAGATCTATAGATCTGATGTTGCCACTCATGCTGTATTAAATAGACGGCAATAACTTGAATAAACCGGGTACCCCTAAACCTTCATTGAACGATCCTTTAACAAATTATGTATTATTCAATACACAGCCCATTACTTGGGCTACGTGAGTTTTCAGGTGGCTAAACGTGTGGAAACAGTAGGCGACGACGACGAATCAAATGGTGATGACCATAGATCTTAAATATTTTAAATGGTAATAAATATATAGATAATACAAACCAAATTTACTATTTCTAAAAAGTGACTAATCGCTGTTTACTAACACTTTCACATAAATTTACGCGCAAGAACTGTGGCTACTATGACTATTGCGGTCACCGACGAAACGGCGGCAACAACGTCTGTTCCGTCACGTGGGGGACGCTTTTGAACTTGGCGTCGTTTTTTAGATCGTTTTGATTATAACCTATATTTAATATTATTTCATGAGGGAGTGGGATGTCTGAACTCAGGTGACCATACAAAGTTCAGATAAAATTAAATTTGAGTATGTCATGCTCAGTACCATCCGAGTTATCCGCTCCAACTCAGAACTCGAGGTTACGTCTCTACAAAGTCTCCACTCCACCATGGAAAGAAACCTACCGAAAGGTTTGCAAAATGGCCTATATTTCAATAATACTGAATATAATATGTCGGTGCTACCTTTCACATTTCTTCTGCACACTACGTTGAAATCAGGGTTTCCAAATCTCGCCAGAATGCCAATCCCGGGATTACGAGATTGAAATTTCACGAGATCGAGATCTCGCGAGA
>WURV02161011.1:0-15649 GCA_011762755.2 Epimenia babai | reverse complement strand
GCCCGAAAAACGCCACAGTTAGTATACTGGTTAGAGCGAGGTTTGAACCAGGGACCCCTGGATCCAAAGTCAAGCGCCCTAACCACTACGCCAACTGCCCCCTGTTAGTTAATGTTAGTTAATCATAGTAAGCGTAAATTTGTCTTTGATAGCCATGTGTTAAAAGGGCACTATAAATCAATAAAATTTCATTTCAAGTCATCCGAGAATGTTCTAATCGCATCTCAGTTTCTCGCTTTGACAGATCAAGGTTTTGTGGATCTCAGCAGTTCTGCCGTGACTGCGACAGCTACGAGCTTCACTCCGATCGGCGACACCAAGAAATACAAGAGTCAAGTTGATATCCAGCTTGGTGGGTTGATACCACACAATGGGCACGTAGTGCTCATCGACCCCCTCTTTTATGTGTGATTCTAGGGGCAGGTGCTGTAGCGGTTAGATTGTTGAAATTCAAATTCAGAAACTCCTGAATCTGTTTCCAGTCAGAATAAAACCTGCGAGATTTTGAGGCAGTAGCCTGTCTGCGCATCGTGGTCTGGGTAGCTTTTACTCTTCCTTGTGGTTATGTATGAACCTTCCTTTTCACATTGCTGTGTGTCACCTGATTTCAGATGCTCTCTGGGGATGGTCTCTCAGGAGCTTCCCTGACCATCTCATCGTTATCATAATAATCAGGTGTCGCAAAGTGTGAAACATATATAGTCTGTCTGTGGGCGTGGGGAACCTGTGGAGTGAATAGACTAAAGTAGAAAGTCTCCTGGGAAATTGGTTTACAATGTGATCATACATATTTACATACTTACATATATACATACTTACATATATACATACTTACATATTTGCATACTTACATATTTACATGCATATTTAGAAACATTTACATACTTACATATTGACATACTTACATATTGACATACTCACATATTGACATACTTACATATTTACATACTTACATATTTATGTACATACTTACATATTTACATCCCTACATATTTACATACTTACATATTTACATACATATTTATATACTTACATATTTCCTAATTACATATTTACATCCTTACATATTTACATACTTACATATTGACATACTTACATATTTACTTACTTACAGATTTCCATACTTACATATTTACAGAGTTATATACTTACATACTTACATATTCACATATTTACATATCTAAATACGTACATATTCACATACTTACAAACTTACTTGCTTATTTGCATATTAACATATTTGCATATTTACATATTTACATATATTAGCTACGTACAGGACCAATCATGACCTAGACAACAAGTTTATCCCAGCTGTAACAAGTTTGGTTTGTCCTAAAATACATGGAAGGTAGTTTCTCATAGCTCAGTTGGTAGAGCACCAGTCCGTGCATTCGTAGGTTATGCATTCAGGCCTCAGCAGGTTCAAGGAACGTTGCTCTATGTCTCTGTAATTGTTCATGAGAATCGTTGATATTGAATTGTTCATGCAGTCTGTATAATTATTTTTTCATTAATTCTGAAGTTGTGTTTGCTGCAGCTGAGTTAACGCGCCAGACGAGTTACTCGTTTAAACTCTCCGCCACGGATGTCCAGAAGGCAGTGGGCAGTGCAGTGACCGTCACGGTATCCCTGCCTCCCACAGTGATCGGATGTGAGCTTAAAGTGCCCAACTACAAGACGCTTGACGAGGTAGAGCACCAGCGGCAGTGTGTGATAAAAATCACTTAAACAAAATATACCTACCTTTAAGTAACTGTCTTTGAAGAATTCTTTTCTTACCTATCTTGACTCACCCAACTTCCAATAAACTTTCAGGTCCCCCTCTCTCTAGAATCCCAGTCTTACCCATCCTCTCTAGAATCCCATTCCTACCCATCTTGACTCACCCATCTTTCAATAAACTTTCAGGTCACCCTCTCCGTAGAGAACTGTATCGTTGCTGCCCCAGCCCTCTACACATTCATCAAGACAAGTGGTACCGATGGTCAGATTCTTGGGTCAACCCGCGAGCCTCAATTGACCATCTCAGGGCCACAACCAGACAGTGGCACAACCATCGAATTTTCCGTCTATGTGAGCTATTTTGTCGTACATCTGCTATTATATTAAAGATTGTAGTTCGGTATTTTCAGTATTAAGTTCCACCTGTGTTTACTAACGATGATTTCGTGCTTGTTGTGAGTAAATACTGCGTTGTGTTTGAGAATACAAAAATTTTGTGTTCATTTTGAGTCTCGAATGTGTTTAACAATGCAAGTTTGTGTTTTTTAAGTTTCGGCTGTGTTTACCGATGATGCCTTCGTGTTTGCTTCGAGTCCTGTGTTCGGTGAACCTACCAGTGTGTTCATTTCGCATTCGGACTGCATTCACTGATATAGACATTGTGTTTATTTCGAGTTCATCTCGTGTTTAGCGACGTTACTTCGAGTCTATTCATGCGAGAATGTGCGGTCCAGGTGTGCAACAAGTACGGCATGTGCGCGAGCTTCGTATCAGGATCGGTCACTGTGACTAAATTGGTCAAGATCACTCAAGCCGTCGTGACAAAAATAACAGAAAAGAAAAATGACCTTGTCCGTACAGGTGATTTTTAACGATTGTTTTTTCATATGCTTTTCACCAATGAATGGCGAGGAATATTCTCCCTCCCTTGGGAGAGCAGCAGTTGACCAGATAGAAGGAAAAACGCCACATCTTATTACCTGCTTAATTACAGGTTAAGGAACAATATAGAGAGGCAATGAGAAATCGTTACCTCAGGTGGAATCTTAATTCCTCTTTCAACTCCAATAACCAGTGTCTACCAACTGAGATTCACAGGGTGTATCGGATTATGTTCCCCGAGCAGATATCCCCGCTCTCTCATTGGAAAATTGACCGATTGGGTCTTTAACACCACCCATTGAGATATAAAGTTTTAATCACTCCAGTCACATATACAAGGTTTACGTTTAAACAGCAAAGATCCACGGGGCTCTACCAACTGAGATTCACAGTTTAACTCCCTCCTTCCCTATTTAGATACCTATCGCACTTCAGAACACAGTTAGATATAAACATTTAATCGCACCGGCAATATACAAGGTCTGTTCAGTCAGCATTTATGTATTATTTGTACACGAAGGTCCGTATCACTTAAAGAAGACTCCTCTACCATAACCAATGTGTGTAATCATGGTTTTACCATGGTTTTATCGTGGGTTTATCGTGGGTTTTATCGCGGGGTTTATCACGGGTTTTATCGCGGTTTTATCGCGGTTTAATCGCGGTTTTATCATTATTTTATCACGGTTTTATCACGGTTTTGTCACGGTTTTATCACGGTTTTATCACGGTTTTATCACAGTTTTATCACGGTTTCATTGCGGTTTCATCATCGCGTTTTCATCGCGGTTCCATCGCGGTTTTATCATCATTTTATCACGGTTCTATCATGGGTTTTATCACAGTTTTATCACGGTTCTATCATGGGTTTTATCACAGTTTTATCACGGTTTTATCATGGTTTTATCATGGTTTTATCATGGTTTTATCATAGTTTTATCACAGTTTTATCATGGTTTTATCACTGTTTTATCACGGTTTTATCACGGTTTTATCACTGTTTTATCACGGTTTAATCGCGGTTTTATCATCATTTTATCACGGTTCTATCATGGGTTTTATCACAGTTTTATCATGGTTCTATCGCGGGTTTTATCACAGTTTTATCACGGTTCTATCACGGGTTTTATCACAGTTTTATCACGGTTTTATCACGGTTTTATCACGGTTCTATCACGGTTTTATCATGGTTTTATCACGATTCTATCATGGTTTTATCATCATTTTATCACGGTTCTATCATGGTTTTATCACAGTTTTATCACGGTTCTATCATGGTTTTATCATGGTTTTACTCTATCGCGTGCTTCAGGGAATTACCGCCTCGCTGCTGGCACTTTATTCAGTTTAGCGAACGCTCAAAAAATCACGGAAAGCCGACGACGCAAGCGGGCCGTCACCTCAGACAAAACCACCTCGGAAATTCTCAACCTCGTCCAGAAATCCTTGACCAGCGAAGATAACGAAAAGAGCGACCTGGATTACCTCGTGGGAATCATGGACATTATCGACGCATCGACTCTCGAGGTCAATCAAGGTAACGAGACCACGGCGACCTATCAACTCATCCTCGATGGCTATAAAAAGGAAAAAGTGAACATTGATCCCGCAGAAGCCGGAAAAATCTTGAAGAAGCTCTCCGAGTTGGAAACAGCGGGTGTGTCTACGTCGCTGACGGTACCGATACGCGCGGCGACGTACGCGGGCATGTCTAACGCACCGTCGAGCGATTCTACGGCGATTACGACCCGCGGTGCGAACGACCTGTTTTATATCTTCGTGCAGAACGCGGCGCTGAGCGGGGAATTCAAAGTACAGGACAGTTCCGGGAGCAACGGCATCCGGGTGAATTTCGGTGAACAACTGGCAGCTCGGTGAGTGTGGAACACGCGTTAATGTGATAATTATATACTGTTTATTGTGATAGATGTGATAATGTGATAATTATATACTGTTTATTGTGATAGATGTGATAATGTGATAATTATATAGTATATAGTGTTATTGTGATATATGTGATAATGATACACTGTTTATTGTGATAGATGTGATAATGTGATAATTATATAGTATATAATGTTATTGTTATAGATGTGATAATGATACACAGTTTATTGTGATAGATATGATAATGTGATAATGACGTACTATTTATTGTGATAGATGTAATAATGTGATAATTATATACTGTTTATTGTGATAGATGTAATAATGTGATAATTATATACTGTTTATTGTGATTGATGTGATATTGTGATTTCAAAATGTGACTGTTATGTGATTAAGTTACTATTATATAATAATGTGATTATGGTCATAATATGATTATTATGTGATTGGTGATTGTTATGTGATAAAGTTCGACTAATATTAGACAGGAGAGCTGATTTTGATATACGAAACATAGTTCCACGTTCGAAAAAATTATATAGATACATCAAAAATAAAAAAGTTATGGCTGACTTTTGGTTACATTTTTATGGCTCACTCCGTATAATGGTTAAATAAAATATTGTCAAAAATTATATATTTACACCCGTCTGAGGGAAAGTGAAATAAAAAAATGAGAAATAAAATTAACGGAATGTGTAATCACAGCACGGTCAATAAATCATTTTCAATTTGACCCGACGCTTCGTTTCCGTGCCAACGGCAGGTACGCCTTGTGGAACTGTTCGAATCCAACGGGTGACGACTGTACTGGGGCTGTGGTCAAACTCGTCCAGTACAGCGCGACGTCCAACACGTACCGGTCATCAAAGACGCTCGCCACAACTACAATCGACATTCTGCTGGCTCATCCAATCACGGGTAGACAATCGGCAGAACATTCAAATATTAACTGAGTTATCCCCCTTCTTTGCGAGTTACACCGAACCATACATCATCGGAAAATAATTTTATAACATCAGGGTAGACAATTCGTAATAGTTCACACTGACATGTGTGTTATCTCCCCTTACGTCGGTGCAGCGTCAGTTGCCTTCTAACCTTATTGTTTATTGCCACCCATGAATGTACTGATAAGGGTCGCAGAATGTTCCTGTAGCCCTCAGAGAGCAGATCGATCGCCTGTGTGACGTGGATCTGTTAACATCTCCCAGCCATCGCCAGCACTCTGGCTGGGATGGGGGGGGGGTTGCGCGGTGGGGTTGCGTGGTCATGAATCGTTTTTCTTTTTTCGTTATTTCTCTCACTCCCACTGACTCAGTGGATGTCACTGTGTTGATTATCTCCCTGTATTACCTGAGACAGATACCATATTCCAAAAAGCCAAGGAATTTTTTTTCCACCTAATTTCCTTATTCAACGTAAAACTACTTACTCACTACATACAATTTTACTTACCCTATATTCTCTAGATATCCGCATCTATTTTATATATTTTCTTTTCGCTAATCTAGTCATATTTTAGCGAAGAGATATATCTAGCCGTGTTTACCATATCGTATAATGCGAAAAGTAGAGATAAAACCTTATTGATTAACTAAGATTATGATTAGCACAAGCTTTTGTATACAAGCATGCACCTGATGAAGTATACTTGTATACGAAAGCGTGTGCTTATAATGATCTTAGTTAATAGATGTTACCTTCACTTTTTGTATTTATAGTCATATTTTAGTCATATTTTAGTCATATTTTAGTCATATTCTAGTCATATTTCAGTCATATTTTAGTCATATTTTAGTCATATTTTAGTCATATACTACTAGTATTTCTTTGTTTCATATTATCCGTTTCGTGTATTTAACCATCATTATGGAGTGCAACTGAAAATGTGTAAATTTTCATATATTTTAGGAGCACTATAATGATATATATATATATATGTAATACTTATATGACGATGATGATGATGACGAAGATAATGATAATTATAGTAATAATGACTGAATGGGTAACTGACTTCCCATAATTACTTACCAATTGACTAAAATTTGACTGACTGGCAAATTGCCTGACTTACTGACCAACTGATGGACTCACTAATAACTGACTGCCCAGTGAGTGACCAGTAGCTGACTGAATGACGAATAACTGACTGACCAACTGACTAATAACTGACTGACCAACTGACCAATAACCTAGCTACTTACCCACTGACCAATAACTGACTGACCAACTGACCAATAACTGACTGACCAACTGACTAATAGCTGACTGACCAACTGACTGACTGACTGACTAATAACTGACTGATCACCTGATCAATAACTGACTGACCACCTGATCAATAACTGACTGACCAACTGACCAATAACTGGCTGACCAGAAACTGACCGACTTACTAACAAACTACACGACTGCGGATTCAGGCACGGACATCTCGATCTCCTCTCTCACCCAACCAATCAAGATCACCTTCACCCTCCCATCTCCATCCACCAACCTGAACTACGTATGCGCCTCCTGGAACGCTGCGCAGTCCAAATGGGACACGAACGGACTCGACACAGTTCTCCCGGACCGTTCGTCCGTAGCCTGCCTCACGGATCACCTCACCACGTTCGCGGTCCTATCATCACCGATGTCCACCCCGGCAACAACAACCATGACCGACTCAGTGGTCAAGAAAGATGACGGTCAGTGTTACTGGACCATGGGGGCAGGTAGTGGTGAGATTGTTAGAATTACCGAAAGATAGCCCAGGGTCAATTCCCGATCAACCAATATCGAACCTGCAATGTTTCCTGGCCAAACAGTGCCTTAACAGTGCGCTGTCTGCCTATGGCGATCTGGTTCTGTTAGTTTTCTTATCTCATCAACTCCCACAGCCCTCGTGGAGTTTGCAACATATGGGTGAGCTGGATTACTGGTGGGCTGGATGACTGATGGGCTGGATGACTGGTGGGCTGGATGACTGGCAGGCTGGATGAGTCGTGGGCTGGATTACTGGTGGGCCAGATTCCAGTATTTTTGGTCAACTCAGCCGCGGTTAACTACCAGCAAAATTTAAGTAACAGCCAGGTTTAATATACAGTCAATATACGGTCAATATACAGTTAATATACGGTCAATATACGGTATGAAAGTAGAAGTATTACAATGTACGCAGCACTTCCACTCCTGTTACAGATTTGTCTGCCCCTCGTATATCACTATTAGTAAACATTACGAGGAGTTTCTGTCAAGTGAAGCTCACGAATGTCTCATTCCCGTTTGTATCTCAAATCGACAGATTCGAGCAGCAGCGGAAACAAAACCGCTATTATCGTCGGCGCGACCGTCGGGGGGATCGCTTTGCTCGCGCTCACGGCAGTCGGCGTATTCTTCCTCGTCAAATATATCGCTTCAAAAAACAAGATCGGGTCAGAGGTCAGCATACAGGGGACACGAAGGAGCCCGGTTCACCGGATTAACCCGCCTCTGCCCGGAAACGTCGATATTTAAATGCTCTGTTTAACGGCTCTGTTGTTTTCAATCCCCAAGTCAGTCAGAGATTTATCCCGTGTTCTGTATATCTTAGCTACAGTCCTGTCTTGTAGTTTTTTAGAATTTTTTTATATTTTTTAATCCAACAATGGCGAAGAATTTAATTCGGTATGGTTGCGTGTTTTTACGTTGATCGCAATGTACCTTTACACAGCGGCTTTAACTGACGTCTTTTTACGCCGAAAAATTAACGAGGTTGTTTTATTGGCTAATTTTTTATCATTTATTGACCGTCCCTTCTTGAAAAACAACGTCTACTACACTTACAGAACACATACATTGGCGAAATATCACCAGTCGATCCGTGATATATCCACCAATCAATGTCACTACAAGTATACTCATTTGCATATGCTAATGTATGCAATTTTTCCACTGAAATAGGAACTTCTGCAATGAAAAAACAAAAACGAGGTGGGTTTTTGTACTACTTTATTAATGGCAGTAAATGTCAGTGGCACTAATGATATTACCTTCGTCTACCTGTAAAACTATAAAAAAATTTTTACAAAACCAATTTCAACGACGAATCTTTTTAAATTTTCGAAAAATTTCGCTTATTCCTAGTCGTGGACGGCGCAGAAAAAATCCTACATTTTTGTGGATTAAAACTCATAGCCTTTTTTTAGAAAGACCACTACTGCCTCTAAGTCAGCTTGACATCTTCCCATCTAAATTTTCCTTTTAAATCTAGAATTTTCCACTAAATTACAGATCATTCACTCAAAAGTTTCTCACGTGGCAATATTTCCGAGAGATTTTACCATGTACAGTTGTTATGTTGTTATGTTGTTTAGTCCGTATTCTGTCTAACCAGCCATATTGTTGAACGGCAATTTTTATAACTATCTATATCTTATAAAAATTAATGTTTTTTGAACTTTAATGCTTTTGTGGCAAACAACCACGATACTCTGCTTTAGATGTTGTATATTAAAGCGTCTGTGATATCAATTTCTGTGTTATTCCATTTCTGTCTCTAATTATGTAGTTGCAATTTAAATCTAAAGCACTTTAAATCTGTAGCACTTTTCACAATACACTAAAATAAACACACCCGCCCATGTATCCATGTTTAATCCAATTGACTTTTGACTGTTTTTGTGCGTAAAGCTTAGATTTTTTTTAGTAAAAACCACTCAAAGAGTGAAGACCTTCATAACGGCAGCTCGTACCATAGTGATTGTATTATTTATTAGTACTTTAAACATTCCATGAAACAGATTATTTATTTATTTATTTATTTATTTATAGGCTGACTACCGAAGTAATCATTGTGTAGGCCATTTTCATTCTTGACCCTTTACAAAGCTAGCCTATGTGGTTAACACGACTATTTGATTAGCCTCACTTATATAAGGGGTGGGGGAAAAACACCTAAAGTGAAAAACCCACCGAGTCTGGGCAGACAATTTACATTTTTCCATTCACGCCACTGGTTCCACATGTCTACATACGAGCTACATATGTCACACACTCCGCTAAGTCTATGATAGGTTCAAGTTTATTTACAATAAGATGACGACATAGCAGGGAGGTAAGCGACATAGAGAGCACATATTGAGCATCTGAATCACAGCAAACGTCAGAGGGAAAAAGCCCCAAGAGAACCCAGCTGCAAGGGCTACCGAGATGCCCATCGGCAATGGGGTTTAAGGCGTTTTCAGCCCGAAAAAGTTAGTATACTGGTTAGAGTGGGATTTGAACCCGGGAACCCTGGATTCAAAGTCAAATGCTCTAACCACTACGCCAGGTGCCCCAATGAAAGGGATGGTCATTCTTGCCGTGATAATGACCACTCGCTTGCGGCACCATCACCAAACTTTCTAGAAAATTCCCTGCAAATTCCTTAACCCTTAGTACTCTGTTGTCACATAATTGGTAAAAATGCATTATGGATAAAAATATCTGAAAGTAATTTCACGAGATAAAAATGTCAGGTAGAAAATTTAGAAATAATTTTTATGCAGTTGTAAAAATTTACTAAATAATAACTAATAACGTGATGAGTGTCATGGTGTTTAAAGCGAATTATATACCATAACATATACTGCATCGTCATGTGAGAGGAGAGTATCGTCCCTTGAATATCATTCAAGGGACGATACTCTCTTCTCACGTGAACTCGCAGTATATTGTTATGGTATATAATTTCTATCAAATTTCAATTACATTTTATTTAACTTTCTATTATACATCAATGTCGTGCTCTGGTTACAATTTGTGGTAAATTATATATGTTTCTTGTTTGTTTGTTTGTTTGTTATTAAATAAATCAATATATATATATAGAATGGCATTGTGTTGTTTGTGATTTTGAAATCGACCAACGTCTTTTAGATCATCGCTGCGTGGCAAAAATAACATCGTCTCTACAGTAAACGTTGTTGGCCATTATGTTTTAGTTTGGTTATGGTAACCAGGGGTAACAAAATATTTTCGCACAATGCAACAGATTCGAAAACTGAACTCAGTATAAGTTTTTTCCCGTGCATTTATCTCGGGCTATTCAAAGAACAACATTGGCTGCTCTCATAAAAATCACGTTAATATAGAAAACACCGAAAAAATCGGTCAATCAATTTTTCGCCCAGCATGCTTGTTACAGATATCTGTGTTTGTCGCTGGCATGATATACAGACTTTGAATATCAGTGGTTCTCAAAAACACTGTCAAATACTTGAAGCACATCTATAGTACGCCATTGGGTGTACGGAATGGTAGCGGTGATACACGCTGAATAGATAAATACTGAAGCAAACGCAGCCACAACAATAATAAGAAAATACCTTGTTCACTAATTATATAAGGATTCACACAAGCTTTCGTATATTAAAGTATACTTGATATACGAAAGCTTGTGTTAATTCATTGTATAGTTAGTCAACAAGGTGTTACCTTTGTATTTCCGCATTTACTACATGGCTAACACGGCAAACCACACCTCTACGAATAATAAAAAAATGTGAAGTTACAAAACAATGTTTTCATAACGTACAAGAAAGATAAGTGTTGATTTTTAAATAAACCCCGACTACGATTATTTCCCCTTTGGCAAATTAAAATTTAGTTAAATGTCAGTCAGTGGGAAATAACAAAACACAGTATAATAAAGATTACTTTTAATTTTTCAATTACTTATAAAAATTAAAACACATATGCCTAGCTATAAATTTCGGTATAGGATAATAATGGTGAGGAGAACTATATAATTGGACAGCTCAATAGGTATATTGTAACACCGTAATACGAGCCACGAGTGACAGACATGGGTGGAAAAAGACGGCAACTTCAGAAGAAACTGCTCTCCTGGCGTTTGCATTTGCCGAAAATACGATACTTATACAAGGCCGTTGGTATTAGCTAATGGGAATACATTTAACAGAGCACCTGCTATAGCTCTCAGCCAATTGAATTATGTGTAACATCGAGCTTGACCTACTTTGGAGAAAGCGGGAAAATACGGAAGCAGCCAAGTGTCATGGCTGATGGATACATGGCTGAAATAACGAATTAAGTTATTAAAAAGTCGTGAAAATGACATCTAAACCAGGAATTCGTCCCGTTCGGAATGAATCATCAGTGCCCATTAGAGTAAGTAAACATTCGCTTGCTATGATCGCGGCGATGAGCGCCGGATTAAGACCACTGCACTCACA
The DNA here is from genome assembly GCA_011762755.2 of Epimenia babai. Classification (NCBI taxonomy): domain Eukaryota; kingdom Metazoa; phylum Mollusca; class Solenogastres; order Cavibelonia; family Epimeniidae; genus Epimenia; species Epimenia babai. Next base: position 3,947 of record WURV02161011.1, on the reverse strand, counting down.
CAAAGACCGGCAGGCGGTTACGATATCCATCATATCATTCCACGAAAGAGTGATATAGGAACCGAAATGAAGCAAATAAACGTGAAAAAAACCTTCATTGTCTCCACATATTACCCGGTATCCGTCTGATATTCGTGTGATATTTTCAAGTAAAGGTGGCTCACCAAATAATGAAACTAAAACCAGATACTAGAGTAGGAGTAGTACCTTATCGTATGCTAGTAATTTATTACGAGTCGCAGAACTGACCTGACTGTATACTATACTACATAAATATGGAACTTTGAGGTTTGATAAAGGTAACATAAAAGCAGTTTATTAAAGCATTTGCCCTCAATATATAGTTAATTTCACCCCAAATCATAATTTCCTTATTTAGATTAATGACATCATCGATCTTGTGAGTTACACAGTTTTGATGACGTCATGGATTCTGAGGTTGTATGAAGCCATGGTCACAATAAATCATTGGGTTGTGGATGTTATAGCAAATTTAGGTTACATATATAACAGAATCATGCAGGCGTTGATGGGAACATTGGGAAGGTGCGTAAAATTTGGTAAAATATATAAAATATACGAATAAACATGCAAATATGTATCTAAGTTATATTTAATATATTGATATATTTTATGAGCTGTGGTGATCTATCACCTGAGCTGCAGAGTATAGTTGGGAGAGCGCAAGACCAGTTATCTGGAGGTAGTAAGCTCAGGTCGCGTGAAGGTTTTTGTGTATGTTTTTTTCGTTATTTATAGAACCACAACCAATGGCTACCACAATGAAGGTTACATTAACGTGCTTTGTACCTTTATCCTTTAACGAATAATGGTGTTAATGCGAAAGCTTGCAATTGACACAACTAGTTGGTCTAAATCAAAGATGTTCTTAATTTCTTCATTATTTTAATCAATAATTTTATCTTTTTATCATTTATTCATCCTTTATAATTTTATCCTTTTGTGGTTTTCGCTCTTTGGATTTCCACCCATTACTTTTAAATAAGCATTCCACAGGAAAACAGGCTATTAGTAACAGCAAATCTTAGAGATAATCGTATATCATTTTTGCACTTTGATACAGCACTGCAAAGATCTTAACATAACGTTAATGGGGGGGAGGGGTAATCATTCAAGTTCTACAAATAACTAGAAAGAAATGCACATAAAAAACCTTGCTTTTGGTAGGACTCAAACCTATGACCTCTAGCTAATTGGTCCAGTGCTCCATAAACTGAGCTGCAGCAAATTTTCACCGCAGATTTCTAACAGGCAGGGTAGACGATAAATTGAATACTTAAAAGCAGTCTGCTCCTGTGGTTCAGTTGGGAGAGTACCAAACCAGTGGTCTGGAGTCATGGTTCTGGAATCGTGGGTCTGGAATCGTTGGTCTGGAATCGTTGGTCTGGAATCGTGGGTCTGGAATCGTGAGTCTGGAATTGTGGGTCTGGAGTTATTGGTCTGGAGTCGTTGGTCTGGTGTTGTGGGTCTGGAATTAAGTGAGAACTGCACAAATTGCTTATCACCATTACCATTATCACCAACATTACCACTATCACCATCACCACTATCACCTGTATTACCATCATCACTATCACCCTCACCACTATCACCGTCATCACCAATATCACCATCATCACTATAACCATCGCCACTATCACCACCATTACCATTATCACCAACATCACCACTATCACCATCATCACTAACACCATCATCACCACCATCACCATCCGATGCAATACACCCCAATTTTTGTCTATTCCATCTCCCAGGGCACTGAAGACTAGAGGATCTACAACATACCTAAGCGACGAGGAAGACGACTGTAGTGTATCGTCTCTCCTCACACCACCCTCCATACAGTCCGAAAAGAAATTTCTGAACAAGGGTCCGTGGAAACAAGAGGAGGTAAATCATACATTGAAATCTCTTGATGATAGCAGCCCCTAAATGTTTTTTAAGTGAAACAGTAAAACTTTTTTTGGTCTTATCGAACGGTGGGTTGAGCACCGACCTGTGAACTAGAAGGTGGAGGAGGTTCAAGTTTGTAATAATGTTACAATATCGTTAGTGTTGTAAATATGTTATATATTATATTAATTATTCGGTTATATTATATGACTCTTCTGTAATATTTTTTAATTAATCACGTTTTCATTAATAAATTGTATGTAAAAGTTATAATTAGTTTGGCTCCTAAATTTAGATCATGGGGTGAAAAAAATTACTTTTGGCGAAGGTTTTGCCGACAAAAAATTTGAAGCGTAGTAAAAACTGGGTCTGGACAGAGCAAGTTGACCGTGATCCATTCTCGTCACTGGTTATGGACGTCGGCGTGGGGTACGCATGTCATACGCCTCACTAGGTCTGCAATAGGTGACTATTTACTGTCAAATCACGGGGGAGGGTGGGGAACGCGAGCGCAATTGGAATCGTCCGGAGAACGACTGAAACACAGCCACACCGTAGGGAAGACGCAGTAACCCGACTACGACGCGGGGGGTCACCCAGCGGCGGATCGTGGGTGGACGGGGTGGGGTAAGGTGTTAGCTCAAGCGGGGATCGAACCCTTGTCCTCTAGACTTGAAATTAATCGATTTAATTGGACCAAACGTTAGTTTTTTTCTATAAATAAAATCCGTTGATCGAACCGTTACGATCCGTGTTACCCTCCCCCTCTCCCCTTCCTCCACGCCCTCAACGATATTTCTTGTAGGACGAACGACTCAAAGAATCTGTGTCACACACCGGGGTCCTCGACTGGAAGTTGGTGTCCAATTCGTTTCCCGACCGCTCGGACAGCCAGTGTCAGCAGCGCTGGCAGAAAGTGCTCAATCCGGACCTGATTAAAGGTCCGTGGACAAAAGAGGTCGGTGCATAAAAGTCCGAGTCGTATATTTCCGTATTTCGACTAAGAAAAACGTTACTTAAAATTGCGCGCAGTGCCCGATCATGTACAGGCATGACACCTGGTGTTGTAACAGGTACCGATACTGATACCCGGGTACTCGTGGGCCGATCACAAGCGGGTACCCGAGTACTCGTCATGAATTGTAGACATGTGAAATAGCTTTGAAAACGGCTTCCTAATACACCCAAATTTAGTTAATGTAACTTAATTCAATACCTTCTTGATATACTTGAAAATTATCCACATTCCCTATAAATTGTTCTGTTTTCATTTTTCGTATAATATTTCAAAATTCTTGATAGTTTTGTCGAAAACTCGTTTGATTGACAGCAGCATTGCTAGTCGCCGTCTTTGTTGATTTGCTGCTCAGGTCAAGGACTGTCGTAGTGCGTGTGAATAAAGGGGGACTTGAATATTTGTGCAAGCTCTAATTGTGATTGAAAAAAAATTCGCTATTCGATATTAATCACTAATCAAATGTTGAATTAGTTAGCTCAAACAAAAGAATGCATATTCCCAAGCTAACCAATGTTTCTGGGTGTGATCGATACATAGACGTTCCATGATGTGAACCACTGTTAATATTCCTTACTTAGCAACTGTTAAAATGGCGAAATCATCGTAATGTCAAAACGCCATGTCATTTTGTGGTACCGTGTGTTTTATCATTGGAATTATTGCACAATTGACAAACGTCATTATGAGGGTTTGAGTGGTTTTCTTTGGTACAAATTATTCCTTTGTTAGTGGTTACTGAAGTCATTTAACAATGTTTTCCGTGTTAGTTCAATGTTAATTCTGGCCAAACAGTAATATATTAAAATACCCATATTACCCAAAAATCTGACAAAATTACTCGAGTAGTTATACTAGTGTCAACACTAAAAACCAGTAAGATTCAATGAGGCCAACAGAAATACTAGTTTCGTTAGTAGGTTCGTTAGCAATCATTTGGCAAGCTCGCCACCTATGCTCTAAGCTGCGCTATATAAAATAAATTTAATTTCACTTTTTTACATTTCATCTAGATCAT
>WURV02161000.1:0-15650 GCA_011762755.2 Epimenia babai | reverse complement strand
ATCTGGAACATTAAAATATCCAGAAATAGGACTGAATGATCCGGGATATGAAAAATTGCACAGTGAATCAATGTACTAAAATTTGATCCTATAAGATCATGCAGTAGAAAGTAAGCTTCCGCAGAGCTTCTGTGCTTATTGGATGGAGGAACATGTAGGGAAGCAATTTATCACTGTTTGAGGTGATGAAGTTCACAATTCTGCCATTCTAGTTTATCCTGCATGTATCCTCTGTCTTTTTGCTGAAAAAGTTGAAATTGGAAAGTGAGACCTGCCCATTGCGGGGAGGGGGGCTTTTAGAAGTACGCAATGATGCAGATCACATATTTTTAAACGTAGACATGGTATATGGCTCGAATTGGTTTCTGTTGCCCGTATAGCTCAACATCCCCCACCCCTAAGCATTTTTTCAGGGATCTTTAATATTGTGGGCGGCATCGTTGCTATATGTTTTGTATCACTCATCACGCAATCACCGATGGCAGATGGTTAGCCCACGCATGCCGTAACTAAGGGGAGCAACCGCGCCTACACAAAGTGAAATGCTGTCATATGCGAGTTAAATTATGTTAAACAAGTTCAACTAAGATCCATAATTGGTTTGCTCACCACAAGTCAAGTCCCACTATTAATTTTTAAAAAGTCAACTGTGCAAAAATTTAAATCCATAAAGAATCTCGGTGAATTCACCTTACGTTCGTCGCATTTAAATAAAGGTAGATGATCTAATCATGCCATTTGTTTTTAAATGGTCATGGTGCTGGCTAATGAATTGCAACTTGTGCACCTCACTGTTGTAGGTATTGAGCTTATCTTTGTATACAGTGAGTTGGTTGTGATAGGTACAGAAAAGGTAACCTTAAAACGTTACTCCCCTATTCCGCATCGCACACCGAATTCAGCAACCAGCGAATGGAACAGTGGTCTTGATATCGCCTTACATTGTTCAAAAGATTTCTGCAAAATGAGAAATGAAAAATACAACTGCCAAAGACAGACACTGCCATAGACACAGATCATATACCGCCATTCAGTTGCACCATAATTTCACCGATTTCAGTATCCATATATTCCAGTGTGTGTTACACAGTGTCTGGATCTTTCGGTTAATGGTTCATCAATCGCCGGTTATTTTTATCTTAGTTATTGGTGTCACCATTGCTTAGATCGCATGTTTCTATTCTAGCCTCCTTTTGGCATCTGCGCTAGATATGTAACGTATTAGGCGGATGTGGGATGCCTGTTGCTGCATTCTGTTCAAGCGAGTTACTGTTGTGCTCGCGGTGGACGCATCTGTGCGGTTCATGCTCTATAGACAGTGGCAGGTACAACACGTACGTGGCCAGCACTTGACTATTTCTCGATTGTTTACATAATCCAGTTATGTTAGTGGAATTCCATTCCTTCACTGCCTATGGTTTCTCATTTCTCCTTACACGTATTCAATGGCAGCTGTCATTAGCTGTCACAAGGGACATTTATTCTTCCGTCAATTATTTTGCACATTTGAATGTTTTAACTACGTATATACGTAACGTGTTAACGAATATCCCAACAAGGTCTTGTATCCAGTATGCTACACCATTACTGGCTTGTTGTGTTCTTAAGAACTAGGCGTGTGATTATCAGCCGACCAGCCATGAGTGGACGGTACAGATGTCGGCTAAAACCCGAGCGCCGTCCTATTCTCAGTGTATCACACCATTGAGAATATCGTCACCACATTATCATCATCATTTGCTCCATTATATGCTCATGGTGTTCTCAAGAACTAGGTGTGTGAATATCAGCCGACTAGCCATGAGTGGACGGCACAGATGTCGGCTAAAACCCGAGCGCCGTCCTATTCTCAGTGTGTCACACCATTGAGAATATCGTCACCACATTATCATGATTTTAACTCGTGGTGTTCTTAAGAGCTGCGTATGTGGCTATCAGCCATAAAGCCATGATGGAACAGCATACAAATCAGCTAAAACCCAAGCTTATCATTCTGTGTACCACATAATTAGAATTTCGACATCACTATTGGCTCGAGATGTTCTCAGGATATGCCTCAGATATTACATTGTAATTATGGTAATTTAAGTAACTAAAGTTATATAATGTTTGAACCTTTGCATTCTCAAAGGGCAGTTTCTGAATTAGACACTCCAGGCATGTAATGCCTAAAGGTTAAGGTTTCATTCACTTTCGTCAACTGGCATTAAGGTTCCAGTGGCATTCTCCAGTTCCCTCAGACAATGTCTATTTATATTGCGCTCTGTCTTTCCAACAGTATCCATCTATATGGACATGCCTCTATAGTAGTCTATATCGCACTTGATTGCCAATCTTCCCCTCAACAGTGATATGTTTCTACAGCAGCCCCTGTCTGTGACAGCCCGTGTCTGTGACAGCCCCTGTCTGTGGCAGCCCCTGTCTGTGGCAGCCCCTGTCTGTGGCAGCCCCTGTCTGTGACAGTCCCTGTCTCTATGACAATGTGACTTTATGAATACTACCTTGACCCTTTGCGGCGCCCACTCTTGTGCAGTGTCTAACTGATTCGCATTAGTCAAAGCGACATTGTCAACCCACATGTTAACGATGGCCACTCTGTTTCCTGGGATCGCCGAATGGTGCATGTGATGCTGAATGGCTCCCATGCTTGTATCCAATTTGCATAACAACTGACTTGGTGTATTCACAGATGAGCTCAATATCTACACCTTGACCATTTAACAACAAATTAAGCTAACATTTACCTTTTAACCATTGTTCAAAAAATGAGTAACGCAGTAAAGGCAGTAATTCATCATTGTATTTTTTGCTAATGTTTAGTTAATTAAAGGATGGTTTTAGTTCCTAATCATGCAAAACAGTGTCGACCTTTTTTACATATTTGTGGACTTTAATATTAATGCAGGCAATTGCATAATAGTCACTTTACAATTACATCTGGTACAACCCAGTTACAATGAGCATTGAGCTCATGGCAGTATGGCAGTCACTGTGCTGAATATATCAGATTTTCAGCTCATTCTGACGTCAATCAGAAAAAAGTTAGATGACTGGATGAATATAAGTCATGCGCAGTTGCGTCCCTCGAATCTAAATTAGAAGGCATATTCATTAAGACATCTGACTGGTTTACTATTGTGAGCGATCTATATTGTTATTTGAATTCACGCGTTATAATGATTTGAAATGCACATTCGACGGCAATTAATCTGCTCTCTTCATAGCTGCTCTAACAATCCAGGTAGAGAAAGCATCATTCCCAGATGACATGAAACTGCAGGCTTCAATGCGATTCGCTTCCAAGAGTAGCGTTCCTTTCTTGATAGCTTGTAGGTCACCCGCAGCATTTCCATCACTCGCCATTCGATATTCAAAGTAGCCAGTGATTTGACTGCGAGTGACTGGTGGTATTTCTTCTCGGTGTTTAGTGAGAAGTTGCTTGAAGTCACAAGTTGGCCATTGAGGAAGTGTGATATCATCTGGTATGTCTATAGATGCTGAACAAAAGTTACTGTTTTGATCATACGCTTCCAACCTGAAAAATAGTTAAATATAATCTGAAACTGACTGAAGTAAAAGAATGCGACGTTATGGTACAGATTTACATTATCGGCTAAATTATCAACACATTCTTCGACGCTAGTTAGGTAATCTGCCATTGTTCCAAAGTGACAAGTTTTCCTTTACGCGTCAGAATAAAAATATTTTCTAAAAGAAATCAATCTATTAGATAGCGAGCAGACACATTGATCCCTTAGCCAATGAAAATATTCGTTTCTACGATCATTCGGCCACCGCTAGTAGGAGATCCCTGACGTCACCGTAACGTTATAGATATGGTGACTGGAGTCGACAGTGAAAACAAGGAAGTAATACATCGTTGGTGATTTGAGTCACTACGCTGGTAGTTCTTATTTAAATAATGGTGAATAATGACCTAAAATTGGAATATAACAACCTCACCTGTATATTCTATAGGCCTACTCAATGAAGCTATGAAGCCTATCATCAATTAGCCGAGGCTGTGTCTAACTAAGTTTCAGGCTTACAGAAGATTGATCATTCAGATTCAGATTGAATTCTAATTCAGTTCATGTTAGGAAATAATTTCAGCACAAAATTACATACCTCTCAAGTAAAATCTATTTTCTTCCAGTAGTTACAGCAACCCGATGTTAGCACTGTTAGCAGTAGTGCATGAAATGAAACATACTTTTGGATTATGCATTCTTCCTTATCTAAAAGAAATGTTCATGCCACCTTATAACAAAACTGTGTGCTGCTAGCGTATATTTTTAGCCACGATGAGCCCAATGTATTTGTAAAGAGTATCCCCCCTTTCTCTATAGATTTAAGCAGTGCATTCTTTCAAAATGAACGACTTCTTCAGTTCTATTGCACTCATTTGATGAAGAAATAGTGGGGGAATCCCTGGATGACTGGATATCATGTAGTATGTAGTTCAGCGGATTCCTTTTTTGTGGACCGCGTGTGTTTGCCATTTTCTGGAATGAGAAAGAAGTATCAAATTCTTATCTATTGCTCATGCGTGCGTATGGGCACGCATAGAAAGACGCAGATACCCAATATGAAAATTTTACGGTAGATGTTTTGTTTTACTTGCGCGTTGGGTTTTTGCCACTTTCACCCTTCCAATTGTTAATGTGTTTGTAAGGCTTGCGCTTGCTACTTCAGATTTGGTTTCATCTGGTATCAAAATTTCTTTGATGGATTGATTTGCGGCCTCTAATCTCGCCATTAAAATAATAATAATTCATTTGTTTTGAAGGCCCCCAAATAACTAGTATGTCTCTAAAACGCCTATATACATTTGGTTTTAAATCTAATTATTTTATTACACAATAGAAAGTAAGTTAAATCATAGCCTAACACAACAGTTAAATAAAATATAATAGAGTTAAATCATAGCCTGACACAACAGTTGTCTAAAGCGCCTATATACATTCGTGTAATAAGTAATTATATTGTATAACACAATCGAAATCACATAAGTAGAATCATAGCCTAAGACAACAGTTAAATAAAATGTCTGCCTAACTGCAAATTTGTACAAAAACATAGGAGTTCCTAAAAAAAGACAAGATCTCCTCTTCATGAGGATAGAAGGCCTCCTCTATTGCGGGTGTGATTGACTTGCCTACATGTTTAACATATCGTAATATACTCATTTTGAGACGATTTAATCTAGATTTAAATAATCGCTTCTACAGCATGAGCCATAATAATCCTCGTTAATGAACAGAAATCCAAATTTTGTCTCAACTTTTTATTTCTTTCTCCATATCTTCGTCTGTTGCCTTTTTAACTTCGATTTTAGGAAGATTTTAGGAATCTTAACTGCTCTAGTTGGTCCACTTGAAACGCAAAAATCGTTAATGTTGATGTTTTCAAAGACATCCGACCATTGTATGTTATCGGCATCGATTCTTGGTTCATCAGTCTCGGTGTCATTACTGGTATCACTTTTAGGAACATCAGAAATGTCAATATCTAATTACTTTCAGGAACATCAGAAATGTCAATATCTGATTCAAGTAAGTCATCGTCCGTATGATCACACGAAGCAGAAATATTTAATAATTCATCTGTTTCCATCAACAAAGCCTTCAAAATCAAACTACTCGTATGACAATTCCATGGCCATTTTTCGTCGCATTTTTCGAAAAAAAAAACGCTAATTTTCAATTACAGATTACTTGAAAATTGCCAATGTAAACCCAACTGTTTTAGCCCTGCATATTGTTGATAAACTAGCGATTTTAAGGGGCCAAACATGTTTCACTATCGTAGTATAACGAACATAGCTGCTGTTTATGACTCCGGCAATGTCCTCCAGACATGACACTTTGGTGTGATGAAGTCGTCGCTTCAAGATCCCAAAAGCCCAATCTGGTGCGAATTTCGTGTGACCAGCCATCATGTAAGAAAGGCGAATGGAGCTGTGTCGGGCAGTTGCCACACGCCACAAAATGTACCATAAAAGATAGTTATTTTTGTTTTGCCTAGCACAATTATCCACGTAAAATACATCTTCCTCCCTGACAGCGTACGTCTCGAGGAAGTGGTGTAGTAAGGAGGTGACGGTGCTAGCTCCTTACCCGCAAGATACCGATTCATCTATCAGGTAGTTAACCTGACGTGATATACCTTCAGCCATAATGCCAAAGATGCCACAGCGGCGAGACACCGGGGGTTGCATGGGTACATAACTTGCTGGGCAAAGTCAAAACTGTAGTGAAAGGTCGTGTGGGGAGGTAGGGTCTCGCCCAACTCCTTTAAACCACACTCAGCGGCCATCAATCGTGACTGTTGCACACAGTCTGCATAAAACGTTCTTGTTTGAGGAGGCATGCTGACTTCTCATCCTCATTCACATTTGCGCTTCGCACGATGAGTGTGTTGTTCTGCTTGCACACCCAGCAGAGGTCAAAATGATGCCGAGCAACATCGAATCTTTGTCTGATGTAGAAGGCTCCAAACTGGTTGAGACAGGAACCACCGTAGACCAATTGACAATGACAATGGCACGACTTTTTGGGTACATCAGCTATCTGATAATACTACTCAGCTTTTTTCTATGCCAACGAGACTCCCTCCTGTCCATTTTTCTTGGGCAGGGTCTTTTCTGTGTATGTAGAAGTAGATGGTGTCTTGTGGTTTGAATCAGAATTACTGTCTTCGCTCCCGGCGTCAGACTCTGAGTCGGTGCAATCATTGTTTGTGTGGGAGTTACCCTCGATCGATGAATGCAGATCGTCGTCGTTTACGCCACAGATTTTATGGCTAGGTTCAATTCTTGGGCAATCAAGTTAGCCATAGGTAGATATAAATAATAAAACTCTTTTAACGCAGTTATTGCGATGTATTCGGCGACTTCAAAATCAAGATACCAAAACAACGCAAAGTAAAATTATCTCCCTTGCCAAATCCACCGATCGCCGTGCCAGACATGGTTTGACCTAATTGTAGCTTCAGGTAGGTGTTGTTAAACTGATTTTCACTGGATAGATTGTGAACGAATTGACCAGTTATCGCCAGCTTCTTATTGCTCAGGTTTTGACCTTCCCAATGATACCGAATACAACTGGGTCAAAAGGGTGAGTGCCATCGTAAATAATGGCTGAAAACAGACATTCTCTTTGTTTTAAGCCGATTTCAATTATTTTTGATGAGATAGCCTCATAAAAAAAGGTTTACTATCATTGTTAAAAATTTTCCTGTGTATGGGAACGTTCGGAAATGAAATGATTTTACTAGCCATTAAACGCAAAGCAAAAATTCGATAAAATTTCCATTTCTTTCGTATGTTGGCCTATATCTCGGTAATTAGAACCCGACAAACGCCGGGTTTTGGAATGTTATGTCATATATATGTGTAACTAGAAAAAATAAACGACATTATTTTTGTCTCCTGAATACTAATGTCAAGGCTAACGTGTAACAGAAACTTTCTGTTGATGCGAACCCCCATGGCCATGACAGCATCGCGGTCATCTTCACGTACGTATGGACGTGTCTTGTTGTATAGATACTCTTGTCTTTTTCCAGACCAGGCAAAGTGAGTGGCTTGGGACGCTGCACTGGTGGCTTGCGATGGACATTGTGCAATAATTGAATTCTCATCTCATCACTGTTGGCATACTGTATGTAGGTAACTACAGCCGGACGCTCTGCATCAAATATAAAATGTTGTGATTTAATGCCAGTGAAAGCCTTAAAGAAACGATCAAAAAATGACTGCCAGTCTCGCGTTGAAACCATCTTCTTTGCCCACCAACTGAGCCACATTTGCTGCTGTCACAGTACTCGCCATTGGTTGCACTTACAATCATTGGTTGCACTGGTGGCTTTACATATTCGTCCATATGAGGATGAATGCAGTCGCTTACACCGTTCAGACTACCAGATAGGACAAGCCGATTGGTTAACTGTCTGTTTACACAGTCATCCAGCTTCTTCAGTTGTGAACTTAGTTATATTATTCATTTGTAGAAACATGTTTTCCGGCGTGTCTTTAAAATAGTCATGGTCATGACTCATAGCACGAAAATTTGCAGGCTCGTATAACTGGAATATTGGCATGTGAGTGACTGATTTGTACGACCAGCAAATCTTTCGGGATAAATCTAGGATAGCTAGGATCATTACGAAATTTAGGTGGCTGAGGATCAAAATCTGTTTTCACTGCACTGTCACGACCATCTATAGTTAGGTCCCGCGCTTTCACTGGACTCCCCGTCTAATGTTTGGTTTGGTGAAAAGTCTGCAGCTGCTGAGTCCAAGTGACTTCTGCAATGAAACTACCGGTTGATTTTAAGTCGCAACAACATGTAGTGCAGCAATCATGTGTTTACAATGAGCTTCACGGCCCATTCCAACTGCGCATTCACACTGCGACTACATGATATTGCCAATGTAATCTAAAGCTACATTGATGCTGTATTGAACTGATTTAGACATCTCGGCCTTACACTGTGTATTAAGGAACCATCTATCGTTATCACTATATATTTCAACTAACTGTAAATATCCTTTATTGCCCATATTTTTTGCCCTTCCATCAATCTTTTTTTTTCCAAATTGTTCAAAAAAAAATATTGAGGATGTCATTTGTGCAACCAGGAAATTTACATTCACTATTCAGATCAGTGTACTGTGAAGAGTATGGTGTTGCGATATTGTAATACGGTCCACTTGGTTGGGCATGTATGTTATCTTGGTTTTGTCGATAAAATTCCAGTCTGCAATATTTTTCAATTTCTAGTTCTCAATATAAAACACTGCAAATGCAAAATCAAGAATATAAATTTTGTGGTCAATGTGCATGTATATAGTCTAGGTTTGCATAAAAGCCCACAACGTTAAATAATAATAAATCAGTCAATAATTAATAACTGGTACAATGACAGCTATATTGTGGCCCAAATAAATGCTCGCTTTCATATTAAGAAACAGTTTCGTCATTTTCCAAGGACCACAGGCATAAGTCTAACTTAAATTTGACTAAATACCAAAGTACTGAAAGTAGGAGAGTATTAAAAATACTGTATTACTGGTGGTAGCTAACCAGGATAGTGGTGTTAGAGCGTTGACTCGATTATAAATCAATCCAAATCTTTCTTCTTGCCAGATCCTTTACCGCCGTATTTTTAAGTATGTCCTTAAGTTCAGAAGTAGTCAATTTTGATATCTCAGTTCTACTTGTATTATCGTCGCCAAAAATAGCTGATACTGTCACTGAAGTCGGCCATTTGAGAACTGTGACAGGACCTCCAAAGGGATGCAACCGCTAATTTACCAAAGGGAAGCAATCTACTCGGATCGCTCATTGGTTCCCTGAGTAAATAGGTTAACGTGATATTTTAATCGAAAGACACCGGTATCTTCCTGTTCAAGATAGTATCGTAATACAGGGTGTTTTCCTCGAATGCCTTGAACTCTGGCTCTGGTTCTGGCAACCCTTACAGCGTTTAAAGTTGCTGCCCCCCGACATTACTAATATGATTAACTAAATCACAAGAAATACTGTTCAAAGTGGAACTTTGTATACCAATGATATACTTTCAATACTAGGACTACAAACTCCGCAGAGTATTCAACTCTAGAACAGCTATATAATGTACCTATTATCACCTATTTAACATGAGTTTAGAGAGTGCGCGAAGACCAGGGTTCTCCTGTATTTTATGTGATTGAAGAATGATGCCTTCACGTAGATAAATTGATACATACTAAGACTTGTCTCCATCAGAGTCGCACCACGAAGGCCATCCTGAAGATTCTTGCTTCAATTTAGCAAATGTATTTATATCCTTGTAAATGAATCCCCCTTCTGTTTTTTTTCTGGATCGTAAGTTCCGGATGATTCGAAATGCCACCCTCGAAAATTTACAAGATCTTATCCTTTCTCAGCAGCGAGTTTAATCTTGCTACTATTGTATAATTCAGTTGATAGCTCACAAGGAATTTTGTAGGTCTTGGCCGAGCCGCTCACCCTTTCTATATGTACCCTCTTGGTGGCAATTTTTCTGTCACTACGTATTGTTATTCCACTGAATTGATTTGTTTTTTAAGAATTTGGCATATTAATTTTGACTAAATTTGGCAAAATGTCAACATTGGAGCCTTTGTCGGCCATCGGCCATTATCTCCTAATGAGGGTCACAGATGATAGGCAGTGATGACCGTTCAATTATCTGCCGGTCACTGGCAGATCCACCATAAGCTTTGCTCTGATACGACACCAAGCCATCTGGAGTTAAACCGACCAATGGCTTTGTGTTTCTGTTGGAATCACAAGTAAGGAACAATCGATACAATGGGAGACCAAAAACAGTGCCACGAACATCCTTATCTCTTCCGTTCGACACTAATTCTACAAACCCCCTCCAGCCGGCTGGTTTTTTGTTTTAATATAATATTAAAGAATGAGTCCATTATTATGGAGACAATTCTTTTCACTGAAGAAATAAGCAAGAATAGCAATCTAACAGGCTGCTGACCAAGTTGACCAACCTTCTTTGTAATCATTTTGAAGAAGCTTGAGTAGATATTTCTCAATTCCATCCACCATCAACAGACTCTTATACTCAGCTTTGGCTGTCACAACTTCATCATCTACACTCATAACACAGGGCAATTTTTGGACGGCCGCCGCATAAGCTAGTGCTACCAGTTCATCTTTTCGCTTTCTTGATGATGGAAAGCCTCACCTACTGCAAAACGCTCGCAACTCGGGTATTTTCGATTATTTAAAATCATTAATAGAACAGCTTTCTGTCCAATTAATTACAATATTACTGTCGGCCATTTTAATTTTACTTCCGGGTATCGCAAAAAATGACAATCCCATGATGCATCAGATAGACAATCGGTTAATTCAAGTGTGAGTATCTCAGGAAGAGGTCCTTTGCCACCTGCATACACTGTGTCAACAGGCTTGTGTTGGTTACTGGACTGTAGCTGCGCTTCATTTTCAAGTACAGCTGCAACATTGAGTAGACATTTCGAAACAGTCCAGCGGTGCTAAGGTCCAGGGTTCGAAACCTATCATTGAGTAGACATTTCGAAACAGTCCAGCGGTGCTAAGGTCCAGGGTTCGAAACCTATCATTGAGTAGACATTCCGAAACAGTCCAGCGGTGCTAAGGTCCAGGGCTCGAACCATCACACCGTACTGTACTGTAAATATGCCTATATACGTGTAACTAGAAAAAAACTTTTTTTAACCAAATATTAATATTAAAATTAAAAGATAAAAAATCTTCCCATGGCGGGGCCTGGGGGTTCGCATCAAAATAATCGGTGATCTAGACTATCATCGCCGTCCTAAATTCCGGGGCGTGCTCGCTCCTCGAGGCTCCCGCACTCAAACACGTCGTACCCGTGAATCGCGGGGCCACCCAGTCAATTAGACTGAACATGTGGTAATGGTCCATTTGCTGAAATTGCAAATATTGCAATCTTTGTATCGTTTAAATAGATACAAGCCACACACGCGCACACACACACACATAACACATATATATATAAAGAGGGAGGCAGGTAGACAGTGAAAAAAATAACCAAAACTAAGAATAAAAATATTCATACGTGTTTGAGAGAATCGGTGTGGCTGTGAGAGAGTTGGTGGATCTTGGTGATAATTCAGCAATATTTGACATATAAGATAAATACGTATATGTATATAAATACAGATATATAGGATAACATCGTATATATATATATCTCCCATCGGAAGTATAGGTTTTGGGCCTGGGGGTTCGCATCGAAGTAATCTGTTATCCAAATTATCATTGAGGTTTCGAATTAGGGCATGTCCATTGTTGCTGTCGTTTCTTCGAGCGTCCAGCGCTTGAGTACGTCTTACTCGTATATGAGACGCGGGACCACCCAGTCGATTAAGTCGAAAATCTGGTTATCCATTTTTTGAAAAGACAAATATTGCAATCTTTGTATCGTTTAAATAGATACAGGCCGCACACACACGCACACACACACACATATACACACACATATATATATATATATATATATATATATAGTCTTAACTATGTTTGTATAGATGAATTAACTATGTATATATTTATGTCAATGGTGCCCATGATATCTTTCTTCCTTACTCTCAGCTCTCACTAAGAAACAAACAATATAGATTATCTTGTGCCTGCTAGGGCATTGTCAATGTCTAGCCAATGTTACATATCCTTTTGATATGTTTTTGTATACATTGACTTTGTTTTGGGCCAATAAAATTATTTCTGCATATAAAGCATGCTTACCTCTTTGCGGAATCGTGCATGATGTTTTGTTTAGACCACCTCTAACTCCTAGCTCAACTTTGAACAGCAGTGCTGCAACATGACCGCAAACTTCCCCTAAACTGTAATAATAAATACATTTACCTAACTCTATTGTGAATAAATTATATCAGATATAAAATTATATAACAGAATCAAATGTCTAATTTTTCTTGCTATTAAATCAGGTTAAATTTCTATAGTGGTTAAATTTTTACACCACAAACTAATTAGATTTTCATTGCAGGATATAATAAATAGTGTGTAAATATCATTTCATGCCATGCGCATTTTGAATGTGTTAATTTGGCTTTACTATTGTACTTTTTCTGTCATGATAATATTACTACTATATTTTGTACTTGAAATATTACTTATCAGCCATCAGTACTACGTTCAGTACGCATGTATACATAATTTTATAAGAATGCGGATTGGCATTGAATAAATATTGGACTTGATCGTCATGAAGTTATTCCTTGCATATAATATTGAGCAGGCAATTTTACATGACTCGATATATAAATTTTATTGTCAGCATATTCTGTTTTTTTTTTTAATACATTGTATTATCAAATAATTAGCATTGAGATGTGACGGCCACTCAGTAAATGGTTTTCAACTGATACTTATAACTACAACGAAGTTAGAATATTTTGATGACATCTCCGATATTTATGAATACTAGTAACTGTACTACATCTATGACTAAACAGTAAACTACCCCAGCTCTGCAAGTGAGCGCAATAAACAGAACCTCTTTCCTTGTCAACCATAGCCCATGGTTCGTGCGAGTCCAACCGAAGACGCTGTGACGGGGTTACATGTGTTTTTAAAATACAAAATGGGCAATAATTGTCGATGTTATGGTACAAAGCTTTATGTACATGCCCACTAATAACGTAGACGCATGCCTGCAATGATTTGTAGGCTTTTATAGTTTCGTTAGTAAAACACCCAGGTGTATTTTTAATACATATAACCATCGCCGAATGTGACGTCAGGCAAGTATGATGGATCTTCCTGCCACCCCGTCTTTAAACTGTATGGATCTGGCATGGTTCGTGTGTCGTTTCAATATCTAAGTTTTTGTTCATAGCGTTGCCATGCATTTGGCGATAAATTATTAGCGTATAAGCTCCACTGAATATTATGAATAGGCGACAAAATAGCTTAGCCAGCACTATTCTCCGCCATGTTTTGCCTTCGGGAAGACATGTCACGTGACATTTGTTTACGAACTGCGATATCTGATAGTGATTTCGTCAATTGAGCTTCACTCGCAGTGAACTTGCTATGCTGAAATAAAGGCAGTGGTATATTTACGGAGATACCATCGGGTCCGATGTCTTGAATGAGGAATCCTTCATCAGCCCAAATAAGATCGCCGGCAATGAGTTGTTCTAAAAGTCCGGAACGTCTCACTATCTCTTCGTCTGCTATAGAACCCGGATATACGTAAATCGCTGACATAGATTATCACTGCGTTCGGAGCAACACCTACTGAGGCTTTGAATGAGTTCATTCATACCACGGTAGCAGAGTGAGTGATCCATCTGACTAGGGATGGCCATCTCTACATCAGCACAATCAATGACTCAGCAACTCGTGGATTTACTAAATCAACGTTGGAGAACATGTTGCATGTTTTTTCTCCGGATGCCATCACAGTCATTATATCCTTGAAGAACAATTGGAGGACGTGGATTAAGGGGAGGGTAATATTTAAGATGGTCGCATGGCTACAGTGAAAGCTGTGCAAGGTGAAGGTTAGTATAATTTTGTCGCAATTTCATTAATACTATAAAAATTTGGTCTTCGAGTGAAATGGATTCAACGGGCCAACCTGAATAATAATTTATATTTTATTTTCTCACATGGTTGACTACTATATAAAATGTCTTTTTATGGTAGTCCTGTTTCCATTTTGATAACTTTGTCATCAAGTTTAGTCAGTGTATAATGATAGCAATCGTACGGAGCTGCTTCCTCTTTCCACGCTAAGTCCATCTGGTCATGTCCAGTGCTGCCTCTAAAATCATCTGGTTGATTTTGATAGGTGTATTATCGCGGCATTTTGCAGCTTGGGATGGCATACAAAACTCGATGGTAGACCAGGGTATTATCGGGAATTGGGTAGTCCCGATCCACCCATCCCTAGTCCAGGGTTCGAGTTATTATTAGAGTCTTAGAGTCCCTGAGTAGTATGTGAAGGACGTATAGACTACATCTAGATGGAAAAAACAAACAACGATATTTTTAGTTGTATAATAATAATAACACTAGTTCGAGACAAAATTCCTCACTTAACGTATACCCCCGCAGCCACCCTGGGCTGTGGTGGTTATCGTCTAGAAATAGGCACACGCTCACGTATACCCATGTACTAAACTCTATTGTCTTTATGAACTCTCCTTTTTTTCTGTATCGTGCCGTATGTGAAAATGGGTTCTACTCGTCGAAGCGTCGCGGCCGTGTACTCCACGACTCTATTCTGGATATTCATTATCTGAAATGAGAATAATGCAAGCGGTCAGTATGTGTTGACGCCTACACATACATACACAACATACACACGCACACACGCACGTACCTTAGGGTTAAAAGTAAAAATGTTACCTTGTAATCTAACACCCTTGAAAAAAATGCATATAATCTGAAAATGAGAGAAATTAATTTTCATAGTCCATTGTTGGCTAGGCTGGATTTCTAGTTAGTTGCTAGTTATGTATTCAATGGATAGGTAGTGCTAGTTGTAACCTAGGGCTAAATAGGCTTGTTAGGGTTAGGACCCGAACCCTAGGGTTCGGGTTAGGACATATCTGGAGCACTTATACCTTATCGGATGATTATCGCATTTTTTTCCAGAGGTCTCTTTCATCATGATAGTTATATCATTTCTATTACCGTATTAGGCAGTATTACTATTAGTAAACTGACATTCATGTTTGGCCCGACAGTTACATACACTATCAACACATTCAAGGTAGTATAATATAAATTTAAACCTACGTAGCCTACCTCTTCCTGCCGTGTTCCAATGACCAATCTGTCAGATTTAGCGAAACAAAGCATAGTAAAACATAGACGTAAAGCTGCATCAATGATTGTGACATGCATGTGTCAACTCATATTCAAGGTCGAAAAAATAAACATTGGCTTGGTATGATAGCTAAAGTTTATGGTTTCATAGAATTCCATGGCTGAGGGTGTCACTGCTTTTTGTCCATTCTTTGTAGTCATAAGTTGCTTTCAGGAGGTTTACAAGCAAAAACCAATAAGGCAAACACTATGGATAGATACTTTTTCATATTAGGCTTAACTATTTTTT
>WURV02160999.1:0-10639 GCA_011762755.2 Epimenia babai | reverse complement strand
AAATTTCGGAGATAAACTGGTTCGGAGAAGCAATAGGCAACACTTCGGTAAGAAGCATCGTTGAAGATCCGAACGGCATGATTTATTTGGGTACGCGTGGCCAAGGTCTAGTGACCTACGATGGCTTTTCCTTCAAGGTATTTACGATCGAAGATGGTTTGGCGGGCATGGATTTATACTCGCTTTTGATCCGGCAAAACGGTGAATTGATCATCGGCACAATTGATGGCGGCATCAGTATTGGGAACCCTGGGGCAACTTCGAGTTTTCGAAATTATTCAAAGGCCCATGGATTGCCGAGCCAAACCATACTTTGTCTATTTGAAGATCAAGATCAAAACCTTTGGATCGGTTCTTCCTCCGGATTGGTTTTACTGAAAAGCGAAGCGTTTTTAAATTTCGGACACGGGGAAGGGCTGACTTCCAACACCATTCTATCCGTCACCAATGACCGAGATCAGCGCATACTCGTGGGGACGGTGGCAGGGATTTTTGAAAAGCACCTGGGTCAAGATCAAAGCAATGGGTTTGCACCATTGGTTAGGCAGGGTCTGCCAAACCATTTTGAATGTTGGAGTATGGTTTTTGATTCCGACGGCACCCTTTGGCTTGGTACAAATCAAGGTCTATTCACTATTTCCAAAGCAGGCATTGTCCAATCTTTCGCCTCCCAAAAAGGTCTACCTAGCGATTTTGTGAGATGCTTGTTTTTAGCATCTTCAGGCATTCTCTGGGTGGGAACTACAGCAGGCTTGGCTCAATGGGATCCCCTTAGAAAAAAGCCTGTTTTCAAGGACAATGCCTCGCTATCATCACGTCATATAACAACCATTGCCGAAGATAAACTCGGAAGGATTTGGGTTGGGACGCTTGCAAGCGGGATTGAAATCCATGAAAAAAACCACCGACTCTATTTTCAAACCCAATCAGGACTAGCCAGCAATAGCATCCATCAAATTTATGCCGCATCTGATGGTTCTGTGTGGATCGGGATGAAGGGGCGCGGCTTTGCCAGAGTTTTGGCAAAGGAACTTCGCCAGCCCGAATTCCACCGTTTCAAACTTGAAGCCGACGTTGACTTCTCCAGTGTATTCTCATTCGCTGAGGATGGTCAGGGCGGAATATGGATGAGTTCTTCAAGAGGTATCTTCAAAACCACGCTTACCATGGATCACGAGACAAACTCTCAACACGTCATTCAAGAGCACTTCCAAAAAAAAGATGGTCTCATTGGTGCGGAAGCACACAATGGCAATAGTATTACGTCTACCAACCAATCCATATTATGGTTTGGTTTGGATGGTGGGTTGACAAGATATGAACCTCGTAATAACTCTTCGAATAAAATAACTCCCAAAATTCACATCACGCAAATAGATATTGACCAAGATCTTCATTACATGGACAGCTTCACATCATCAGCGCTTGAGGCTCATGGAGATTCAGCATTTATGGAGGATTTTAACAGGAGACAACTCGCCTACAACACCCAACAACTGAAGATTAGTTTTACAGCCATTTGTTTTAGAAATCAGGATGATCTGCATTACCAGGTACGCCTCCGCCGCAATCAATCAGCCCAGGCTTCATGGAGCCGAGCGATGCGGTTCCCTTTTAAGGAATACACCAACCTCAAACCGGGTACTTACATCTTTGAAGCGCGGGCCAGTTATGATTTGCGCCATTGGTCGGAACCATCTCAACCTATTCATTTCCAAATACTAAAGCCTTTTTGGATGTCCTGGTGGTTTTTAGCTTTTCTCTTCCTCTTATTTTTATTCAGTATTCATCTACTCACTAAATTAAAAATGCGAGCCTTTTCAAAAAAGCAGCAGCTTGCTGAAGAAGAAACCAGGCAACACGTGCGTCAGGTCAAGCTTCAGAAGCAGGTACTCCAGAGTCAACTCAACCAATTGCGGCTCCAACTGCGACCTCACTTCCTTTTCAACACCCTCAATTTGATATCTGCCTTTATTCAACAGAACAAGAATACGGAAGCTTATGAGGTTCTTAATGAACTGTCTAAGTTATTAAGAACCTCCATTTATAACAGTAACGAATTCACCAGTATCAAAAGTGAACTGGAGTTATGCGAAAATTACCTAAATATTGTCAGAACTCGATTTAATAATCGCCATACTTTTGACTTTATTTTTCCAGAGGATTTAAGTCAGATAGAAATACCGAGCATGATGATTTTGACGCTGATTGAAAATGCCATTAAGCATGGTCTTTCCAGGATAAAGGGCGCAGGAATTGTGATTGTTGAATTAATGACACGGGGTGACAATTTGCTCATTAAGGTATTGAACAACGGTCCCGGCTTTGATGATTCCCAATCCAGTGGCGTCGGGCTACTCAATCTTGAAAAGCGGCTAAAGATTCACTATGGAGATCAAGCATCTCTAGACATGAAAAATACGCCACCGGGGACTCTGGTCAGTATTCAAATCCCCCTCAACCAAAGGGAGCCAATTTCTCCCAATTAAAAACTGCTCCAGCCATGGTTGCCATCGGTGGTTCGACCATTTCTAGAGTCCAGAATCAATGCATCGACAAACCTGAAAACATGCTTGATTCGGTTGTGAAAGACGCTGGAAAAACTTAAAACACCGGATGCTTTGGTTTTCGACGCGATTCCTACCTTACCCATCGTCACCTGCGTTTGGTTTACGTAAACTAATCCCCTTTTCTAATCGGCGCCATACGGGGTCGTTGGTAGGTTTGCGCTAGAAGGAAAAACAAAGAAAATGCCTTGGGAAATCCATTGGCATTCGATAGCGAAGGCCTAACGCTTGCTCTTAGAATTCCTAAATTATGCTTTGCAGGTTGAGCACGTACCACACAAGAGCCGCTATCTTCGGCGGTTAATCCTTGGTTGGATTATGCAAGCCATTGCTACAAATACACCCGGGTTGTTATGATGGCTGAAAAGAAAATAGCTTATGTCACATGAAAAAAAGCCTGATAGAACCGTTGTCTTAAGAGATGAGCGGACTGAATTTGAGTGCAGGTATGTGGCGGCCACCCTTCAAGCCGATGGCGATCTATTAATTGAGGGTCAAGATCTCGGTCAAAGCGTTGCCTTATATTTCGGGGAAGGGAATATTGAATATGAATGGTATAGGCTAATTCCCGCTGCTCAAGTTTCAATTTTCAAAAACGCTTTAGAGAACAATGACAGTATTTACGACGAGCCTTTTGATACATGCAGTATACTCGTTGAACTTAAAAAATATTTCACTCACCACCCTCTAACAAATCTCGACGCCTTATTAAAAAAACACAATATTGAATATAAAACCTGGTCACGAACAGGGAAATAAAGAGTGTATATATGAATAGTAACATAGTAAGAGCACGCACTTTTGCCATACATGCACATAAACATCAAACTTATGGTGACAAGCCCTATCTGTATCATTTGGAAATGGTAGCCAATTACGTCCTACCATTTGGGGAGACTGCCCAAATCATCGCGTATTTACACGACACTGTCGAAGATACGGAGGTAAAGATTGAAGAGGTGCAACTCGAATTCGGACCTGTCGTCGCTGCATGTGTCCATTACCTGACAGATGAGCCTGGAAGAAATAGAGCTCAAAGAAAACAAAGAACTAATAATAAAATGGCTACAATTAACGCAGCAACCCCTTACAAACTGGCACTTATTGTAAAAACTGCCGATAGGCTCGCCAATATTCAAGAAAGCTATAAAGATACAGATTCTAAAAAATTCAGGATGTATGTAGAAGAATACCCGGATTTCAAAAGGGCGGTGTATCGCAAGGACCTCTGCGAAACCTTGTGGGAAAAAATTGAGTTGCTGGTTTCTGACCATGTAACATAAAAACTCACGCGATTTACAGGAAGATAATGTGATTAAATATCAAATACAAATCTCACACGATGCCGACGGGTACATTGCATTTTTTCCCGATTTTGTTGAATACTTTATTGGAAAAGAAGATCAATGTTATGCTTATGGTGATGATTTTTTGGATGTCATCGTAAGCGCGGAAGTAACATTAAAAGTGATATTTGAATTCGCCTTGCAAGAAAACAATCTCCATAATATTCCAGAGCCACGGACAAGAGAAGGGCATGATTATTATTGGATTGCTCTCGATGCACAGATGGCTTACCCCATTTTCATTCGCAAGGCACGCCTACGAGCTGATATGACCCAAGAAGTATTGGCTCAAAAAGTAAAAATCCCGCTGCAAGATCTCGTTGATATTGAAACCTACGGGCAATCAAATATTCAGCTTCTGACATTTCAACGAATAGCTCGTGCACTACATGCACAGCTTGATATGGCCTTTATTTATCAAATGGAGCGCTCTCCTGATGAAAAATAAAACTCTAGAAATGAACAAGAGTGCCTTCGAACTTACCCAAAAGCACCGTTTTGCCGATGCTGCAGCCATCATATTCGATCTTCTAAAAACCCATACGATATACGAATTGAACACCGAAGAAAACGTAGATCTGTGGTGGATCTTTTGTGAAAAACTTGCGGATAAGATGGGTGTCGATGACCCCAGTTCTTTACTACCGCTTTATGGGCTGGCGCGTGAAAGCTACGCGAAAGAAGGCTCCATGGCCACGGGATCGGGTGAAGGCATTTCCGCAAGAAGAAATATTCAACGCGTCACGGCAAAAATTAAGGCGATTCGTGATTTTGGCTAATATTCATCCGAAACACTGACATCCTAGAAAAAATATGCGTCATCTTTCTACCTAAAGACATGTTGGGCCAAACCATTGCCAATGCAGTAAGGCAGTTTCTCCTAGTCTTTGAAGATCTAAGGGGTCCGACATCCGGGATTCAATCACCTGGAGTTCCTCGAGCACCTACCCATGAAATGCCGCGTAAACTACCCCCTGGGTTTTGTTTCGCTTTCTCAGGCTTTTAACCAAAAACTCTGAGGGGATTCTTGTTTTTTCGCCGTCATATCAGCACCTATTGCCTTTCCTCTTGTGCCTCTATCTATTCATTCCACCTTTGCCTATATCTATTCCCGGGTTTCAAAGTCGTTGACATCCAATTTCCACACATTGGAGTTTTGAATGTTCCGTTTCCCTATTCCCGGTACCCAGTCGCAAATTTTCTATGACGTTCAAGATGGCCATCTGGCCAGAATCACATTGAACGGAAAATGTTATTTGCGTCGCAGAGGTAGCACGCTGATTTTTGAGGATGGTTGGCTTCAGTTTCATGAGCAGCAATGGGGGCGTACCCTCTTCCGAAAGGCTTCCACCGCCAAAAGGACCTGGCTGGAAACTTACGCCTTTGATGAGGCAGGATTGCCAACCTTGGTAGACGGCACGACGGTTCATCGAAATCCTCATGGCTATGTCACTTCTTGTTCTGCCGGTTCAGAAACATGGCATTACCGTTATAGCAGTCATCAGCTCATTGAGATTGATGGTCCGAACGGCCGAAGAACCATGACCTATGGTAATCAACACCAAGTCCGTCAGTGCGCAGAAAACGAGACACAAGAGCACTACCAATATGCATCAAGCGGACAACGCACAGATACACCACCGGAAAATGTCACCTGGCATCGGGATGATCAGGGTCGTCTCTGGACCATCAAAGATTCAAGCGGCACCATTCTTCACACGTTTCTGTGGTGGGGGTTTTCCTGCCTCGCTCGCATGGATGGACCGCCAGGAGCTCCTATTGCCGCTGTTTTTTCGTTAGACGCTACGGGAACACCTGTTCGAGTCACCACTCGGGAGAAAACCACCCGGTTTATGCGAGATGCTTTCGGCGAGAACTTACACCGAGATCCGCTCGCCCCGGGTCTATTCGGCGGCGTTCAACAAGGTCGGTTCATCCACTATCGCAGTCGAGTTCTCGATACCAAGACAGGTTCTTTTACTGCGCCTGACCCCTTTGATGGCAGTGTCCAAGACCCTCGTCGCCACCAGGGATATGCCGGTTCGTTACCTGTAGAACAACCCCCTTCCGGTCCCTATCATGTTTGCCAACACGATCCCATTGGCCGTCTCGATCCCACTGGCGAAATGAGTGAAGGGGTTGGCAACTTTTTTACCACGCTTGGATCACTGACTTGGGCCTTCCAGAACAATTTGAGCTTGCTGACCACTTTCGGATTTTGGAATATCCTTGCCGCATTGGGGAGTTTTAAGGGCAAAAACATCGCTCAATTAACCGATTTAGAATCTCTCTATGCAGAATATACCGGCTCCTACGGGTTGCGCATTAACCCCGTGGGACTTGAACTATTGGGCATTAATCGCCAACGCATGTGGACTGCTCAACATGCGATATTCGGCCATGAGTCTGAATTTGACAATATTGAAAAAGCCAAGGTATTTGTCCCCCAAAATGCATTTGAACCAAAGGTCTACGGGTCGGTATTGTGGTTTCGCCCGGACCATGGAAAAACAACCATAGATCCAGGGGCCGATTTTGTTTTGACAGGGAGTCTTCATCCGCAGACGCCTTTTGACCACACCAATCTTCCTCTTGCTAGCTGGAGCCGTTCCGGTGGTCCTGATAGGCCGCTTTATTCAAAAGCTACCGCGCCGGTTTTTCCCCAAGGCGGGTTTCACTTTACGCAACAAGAAGATGTACCGACTCCCGCCAAAGGAACCGTCGTCGAAGCTGTTCCCGATGGTGACATTTATAAAGGTCGCATGGCCTTGCGCCAAACCATCCAATTTGAAGATTTAGCAACACCGCCAAAAAAGGGTGCTGTTCTGCTGGTTGTTTCAGAAGGAAAGCACCAGCTACAAATGGTTCGTGGTTACTTTCAAAGGGGCAGCACAACGCACGTGGTTTTGGAGGAAGAGGCCAAGGAAGAAATTCATGAATTGGCGGATGTTTTCGAAGTAACCCCGACGGGTGCCAAGGAAACACTGCAAGCCTTCACCGCCAATCGCATTCTCGCTTATAAGGGACTCTCCAAGTATCGTTATCGGGAAGGCCAGTGGTTGCGAGTCACAGGGGGAACGCCTCCAAAGACGCTGCCAATCAAAATTGATGAGCTCTTTGCCTTTGTGGAACTCGACAACGCTCCCCCCGTTGTTTCCGGACCAACTAAGATACATTTAGTCAAACCTCTCCCCCTTTTGGGAACCGCTACCATTGCATCCCCCCAGACCCTCACCTTCCCGGAAACAGGTCCCAAACCGGAAGATGGCGACTTCATCGTTTTACAGGATCTTCCATTCCGAGGCGTCTATCAACTTTCCGCTCAGAACTCGGATCATACTTTTCAATGTGATCGCTCCATGCCGGCAACTTTAATTCAAAAGGGTTCGGTTTCATGGTTTCCCGCAACGCGTCATACACAGCAAGGCATTTGGTCGGGTAACCCAAATGGGAATTTTCTAGATTTCCGCCCCGAAGAATCCGGCCACACTCCCAACCAGGGGCCGATTCTCTTTCTCAATGAAGATGATGAGATTATTGCGGGTCGCAACATAACCCTTCGGATCCATGAATTATTGGGAGTTGAAACATTACTGCCCGCCAATACCGGAGATATTGAGGTTGAACTCCTAGAGAAAGTCGATGAGCTTCAAGATGAAGCCTATATTCACAACCGTCCCGTATTGCGCATGGAAGAGCCGGAAGCGCGCAAGGCAGCCCTCTCCCAATCCGCCTTTGTTTTTCTGCTGCCAGTCTTTGATGCCTATATTCTCGATGGCAACAGTCATGCTGTAAGTTCAGCACCAGTGCTCATCATCAACCAGAAATGCGAAGGGACATATATTGAAATCATTCATTTCAATCACTTCGCCTTTCCTAAACTTCCCCCCCATACCTATGGCCCGATTCCTGGTCAAATCGTGGTGATCCGGCAACATGGTGGATTGCCGATCGAACTCAATACAATTACCAAATTAGAGAAAACAGTAACCTTTAAGCGAGCTCCCTTTCCTACCTTTGGAATGGTTTCCAAACTCGATGGGTGGTCCCTCACCCCATTGGAAAATCAGGGTTACTACTTCAAGGCACAAAGGAAAAATACGCACGAATTGATCGTACTCCCACAGGCCTATGACATGACATCGCCTGATGTGTTTGATACAACCCAAGGCATTCAGACTAAAGCCGTTTGGTTAGCGCGATTTCAAGAGGGCGACTTTGTCAAAGTGTTATGGCAAAAAGGTGGCCTTTCCCAAACCGATACCTATCGCTTAGGAGCTGTCCATGGTGCGGCGTTAACTTTGGAAGATGGTCCGGATTTACCTACGGATCAAGACCATTATGCCATCGTCAAATTAGAAGTTGCCCCGTCACATACCAGTGCCAAACAAGTTGGCATGGATGGCCATAAAATCAATGCGACCCAGTTCCGATTTTCCGTTTGGCAACCCAATGCCCTCCCTTTGGGACTTTATGTTCTTTATCAGGGAGACGCTGCCGCGGTGGTGGAATTAGTTCACCACGATAAATTGGTTCTCCACTTTAAGAAGCCGTGCCGATTTGTTGGCATGAATGTCGATATTCTTATCCCAACTACTCAAGAAAGGCTGCCCACTTTCGCTGGTTGGCGGGTGCCTTTGGAGGACGAATGGTTTCTGCCACCACTCCCGTTCCCAATCAACAATAACAGGATTCTCATCCAATCCTATAAAGTCCCGGAAGGCAACCCTGTTCAAAAGGGCATCTTTTCAAGCGGAACCGCACATATCCCCCAGGATCCTGCCCACGGTACCGAGCTGGAGGCCAGAGCACGGCTTGAAACTCATGAGTTGCAACACACCTTGCAAACGATTGTGTTCGGTCCCATGACGTTGACACCGATCCCTATTTTTCTCTTTGATTCCATTGCACGAGCCTTCGGCGATGAGATTAGCGCACCTGAATATTCACAGTTTGTATCAGGTTTCATCACAGACCAGGGTTCGCAGCGCATTCTTACCATTCCGGATCCCGACGGGCTTGTCTTTGAGGTGGGGAAAAAGGTTCAAATTTTCCAAAATGGTGCCACCAGAACAGCAACGCTATTCCAGGAGATAGAAGATGGATTTCGCATCAATAATGCCGACGTTTTCACCGCCGCTCAGGTCCAGGTAAGAATCCTCAAATCCCACAGTGCACAGCAAACAGCAACCGCTCACGCCATCTTGGAAATTTCCTCGATGGGTGGTCTCCAATCGGTCATACTCGGCCCTTTGATCAATATGCTCCCCTTTGCCGTTGCCCAAATTTGCCATGCGGTAACGGGTAGTCAAGCCGGGCGATTAAGCCAGCCGGACTTAAGACCTGCGACTGTGCCGAATGGAGAGAACCCGTTCATTGTGGAAGTCCCTCCATTGAATGGCGAAAACCACAGTTTTGCCGTGCACGATGATCTTGAAATCACCGTGCAAGGCAGTTCTTCCACCCACAGAGTGATCGCCGTCAACGGCGATCTCGTCGAGTTGGATGAAGTCGCCAGATTCACGGAGCCTAATCGTGAATTGAGCATTGGAAAAATCGGTGAGAGTCACCCCATGCGTGGTTATGTAGATGCAGTGACTCAAACCTTTGGTATGAAAGGGATTCGCTGGCTTTTCGACCCCTTTGGTCAGCTGATTTTTCAACATGATCCGCAAGATAACAGCAGTCTTCACTGGGTTTTGCAAACGATGCGTAGCTTTTTCAGCACGACCTCCTGGGGAGGTTTTCCACTCGGAGGATTTTTCTTGGATCGCGTTTTTGGTTCAGAGGTGTTTGGGTCCTTTACCTCCTTTACCGAACAAAACGCTTCGGAAATGAGTAGTCGCCAATACTCGCCGATTGGCCGTCTCCGAGGTGACCTGGAATATGTTGGTGATTTGGGAAAATACCACTACTACCACGATGATGAGCAAGGGCGAGCTATCGTAATTAATTTCAAGCGGGAGAGCGAATTTCAGTTACTTATCGATTTTCAATCGCTCGGTACAAATAATGGATATTTTCCCTACATCCAATTTCAATTAGGGGAAATCCTACGCGTTTTCTGGAAAGAAAATGGCAAGAGTGCAACCCAGCAATTTTTCACGATCACCAGAGTTGAGAGAAAACACATCTTCCCGGACCAAATTCGCTTAACCCTGCTGCCCTATTCCGGTTTGGGTTCCTATGGTGGCATCCCGGAAGGTTTTGATCAGTATTACTTTACCTCCGATTCTAATCGGAGCAACGATTACACCTCTCTCGTGAAAACCTACGGCGGCGAGAGTGCCGGACTACACCATTACGATGTTTTAAGAGCACTTCCTCATCGCACTGATCCAGGTGAGCCCATCAAACAGCCGGACGCCGTACCCATTGCCCAAATCAAATACGGCCGTCCCATACGGCAACCCGGAACTGAGCCCAATCTTCTGGCACATGGTGCCTTACTTTCCGCCAAAGCGGTTCCCCACGAATTATTTGTCAAAGGACTCCAAAAACCTGGCGAACCTCTTCAATTCAGTCCGACTCCCATCCTTTCTTTTGTTCAACAAGCCCAATCACCGAAGGGATTTGCACCCAGCACCCGTGCATCGATTCCTCAATCACCCAGGCAACAGCAGAATTGCGGTATGTACATAGGCTTCTGCCAACCGACGGGTGGTCAGCCCCATCGGTTAACCGTAAAAAATAATTTTTCCCAAGATTCGAATGAAGGCCGCATTG
>WURV02160998.1:0-96433 GCA_011762755.2 Epimenia babai | reverse complement strand
ATCTACTTTTGCAGATGAGCCGTACGGATGCCGATGATTTCTCCATGCGCGTAGCACAATTCTCACTCTGAACTAGCGCCAAAGGTTAGTTAGATTAAGCTGTCGCAGATTGGTCAACTGCCACAATTCCTGAGGCAACTCTGTCAAGCCCATCCCGCTCAAATCAAGCTCTGTCGCCCCCGTCGCTGCGGCTTCTTCGATCTTCTGCAAGGCAAGCTCATAGGGCGTGAGTTCCTGCGCGGTGGTGGGTAACAGATTCAGGCTGAGGATGAGCAACAGCAGCAAAATTGTGAGGTGCTTATAGCGGAAATCGAGCATGACATTCCCTCGGTAGGGACGCAAGGCTTGTGTCCTTACAAACAGCAGATGGTTTATCCCTTTAAGCATAGCGCAATCAGATGCACACAACCCAACGCCTGCCCGACGATCGTCTTACTCTCTTTTCTCCGCGTTCTTTGTGTTCTTTGCGTCATTGCGGTTCATCGTTTTTCTTATGCGCTCTGTGCCTCCGAACCTCTGCGTTTATCTCTCTATTCTCTGCGTTCTTTGCGCTTTTGCGGTTCAAATGCTTCTTTATATGCTGCACCCCTCAATACGGGATCTTCTTTCTTGGACGCTGCCCCCGAACAGTCACGTAGTAATGCATCACAATCTGCATCGCCTCGTGAATCGTCATCGTCTCCTTGATCAGCTCGATCACCACACTCTGCTCAATCACCGTCGCTACATCAAAAAACCAGTACAGGCTCATCAACGGCGACACGAAAATCGAGATCCGCCGATCCTCTTCATACATATGATAATCGCCAAATTCGCCCCGTACCGCCGGAACAACACGCGTAGTAATGTGGCTTTTCTTGTGCTTCGGCTGTTCCCAAACGTACCGACAAGCCGCTTCAAATTGCTGGTATGCAGGCATTTGTGGGGTTAAGGCACAGCTACCGAAAAAACCGCCTGCCTTTGAGAGTGCTGCGATATTTTCTAAAGCATGATGATGACAGACTCCTTCTTCGACCTCTGTGCCAAAACCAATGCAAGCCAAAATTTTCACCGGAACATCCAGCCCATCAATCGCTGCCAGTGTAATGCTATCCTCGACCAGCGTACCCGGACTTTCTTCATCGCCGCGCATGATCGAATCGACACCGCCATCCACCAGAATCATGGCATCGATGTTCAAGTGATTGATCAGATGTTGATACGCCATCGCCAGTGGTTGCACGCCCGTTTTGGCAAACATCCAGACGGTGACATCCTCGCCCTGTTCCTGCTTGAACCACTGCGATAAAAAACCCTCCGGATAGTACATGAACTCGCGGCTGACATCGCCCTGTGCGCCCATCAGCAGGCTTTCAATGAGCACTTTCGGCTGGCTGATGATTTTAGCAATGGGAAACTCCATGAAACTGTAATTCGCCAGATGCACAGCCTTGCCCATTTCGCGCAAGGCAAAATAGATCGGCAACCCGGCAAAGACATCAAAGCCGCCACCTGCGCCAGCGATGAGGATGTTCTGACTGTCTTGCAATTGATCGAGAATAGGGAGGTTGAGTTGCATAAGGTTGTCTCTAATAAGGAATGGGCTTGTAGACACGTGCTTTGGATTGCAGGGAATAGCGCAGGTTCATGCAGGCTTCGTACGCCTCATCCAGAGTCACCGATTCTCGCAGCTCCTTGACCAGATAACTGCGTTCGATGACGGTATCCGCGTCAAAAAACCAGTACAGGCTCATCAATGGCGAAACAAAGACCGGCAATGGCTTGTAATCATGATATAAATGGTGATTATCGAATTCGCCCAGCGTTGCCGAAACCACGCGCATGTTGATATGGCTTTTGTGATGTCCCGGCTGCTCCCAGACATACCGGCAAGCCGCTTCATATTGCTGGTAAACAGGCATCTGGTTGGTTAGTGCACAACTACCCAGGAATGCCCCTGCTTTTGTCAGTCCGGCGATGTTGTCCAGCACATTGTAATGGCACACTTCAAGCTCTGACCCAAATCCCAGACAGGCGAGAATCTTCACTGGAATATCCAGTGTTTCCACCGCTGTCAGGCAAATGCTGTCTTCTAGCAACGTGCCTGCGCCTGCTTCATTGCCACGCATCAGCGAATCAAAGCCGCCATCGATCAAGATTAATGCATCAATGCCCAGATGTGGGATCAAGATCTCGTAGAGTTCCTTGAGTGTTTTCGCGCCTGTTTTGTCAAATGCCCAGATGATGACATCTTCGTTTTTTTCTTGTTTGAACCATTGAGCAAGATAGCCCTCAGGATAATAGCCTAGCTGCAAATCCTCCGGGATTCCTGCCTGTGCGCCAATCAAATAGTCGGTTTTCAGAACTTCTACCTGACAATAGTGCTGGGCGATCTCGATCGAGGAAAAGCTATAATTCGCCAGATGCACAGTCTTGCCCATTTCGCGCAATGTAAAATAGATTGGCAACCCGGCAAAGACATCAAAACCGCCGCCTGCTCCAGCGATGAGGATGTTCTGACTGTCTTGCAGTTGGTCGAGAATAGGGAGGTTGAGTTGCATAAGGTTGCCTTCAGTGCTAGGGATACGACCATTGTGGCATAGTCTGGTGAATGGCACAATCTGGCTCGATTATGAGAGTCTGTAAGAACCAGGTAAGGATCGCTGACTACTCTCCGTCCGATACTGTACGCTGTGGCTCAAACAAGAGGGGAAGTATGTCCGAAAAACTCAAAGTTTATGGTCATCCGTTTTGCCCGATGGTAGGACCCGTACGGGGCATCTTAAAACGGGCAGAAGTCGATTGCGATTACATCAACATCCATGAAGACAATGAAGCCCGTACGCTGGTGCGCGAAATCAACAATGGCTATGAAAGTGTGCCGACACTCGTTTTCCCGGATGAAAGTACATTGACCGAACCCTCGTCCGCTGAGCTACAGGCAAAGCTGGAAACGCTTGGTTATACCGTGCCAACTTCTGCTCGCATCATCGCCAACTTGCCGCAAATGGTGATCTGGGGCGTGATCGCCTATGGGGTTTTGAGCCTGCTGGGGATCTTCTAGGCGTTTCGTAAATGCCGGATGATGTGTCCGACTTTGTATCGTACCCGGCGGTGAAGGGGCGGTTTGCGGTTGTCTCTCATCCGGGTTCTGATAAATTGTTGGATTTTTTGTAGCGCTTCTTGATTGGTGGCGATTTCTTCAGGGAATTGTAGTGGATTAGAAAGCCTGACACGGTTCACATCAATGGAAAGGTTTTTAGCCAACTCCGTTGAATTACGGCTATGCACGCCTGAGCCATCGAACCCCGTGTTCAAGACAAGTGATGTTCGAGGATACAGCACAAGTCCCTTTCGTCTGAAGACAATGTATCGCCATAAAATGCCCCAGGAGTCATTCTGCCCGGCAAGGCGTTGTTCCAACATCGCTGCATAGGGAAAACTATCATTAAAGTCGAAGTGAACACGGTTTTCGGGAATCGCAAGGTATTCTAACGCGCCATTTGCTTCCCAGGAAAAGTGCTGCCATGCTCGATCCCAGGTTGCCCATCCCCAGGAACTGGTCAATGAAGATAAGAATAATGTATCTTCTGCGGGCAGATCTTTCGCCGGGTAGGAATAGCCAGATATCTGGTAAACATGTGGCTCGTCTTCATACTGATCCAGAGCCTGTAACATAAAGTCTACGAAATCAGGACTGAGGACAAGATCATCTTCCTGGACAATAACGCGCCCATATTGTTGGCAGAGGTTGGTCACGCCTTCTACAATTGATCGGGCAAGCCCCCAATTCTCATCTCGCTCAATGACCTGCGCGTCCAACCGCTTCGCCCAATCATGGACAACTTTTCGGGATGCCTCAACTGCCTTTTGATGCGCTTCGATCTTCGCGCCATCACAGTAGATCATTACCCGGCATTCATCCAGACGAGTGCAACCCGCCAACGACCGCAATGCGTTTTCTGTATGGGAGGGTCGATTGTATGTGAAGACGGCTACCGGTGTTTTATCCATCGTTTACTTTCTGGATGTCATTCAGCTTATCTTTAAATCACAGGTGAAATAAGCAGCGGAACTATATCATATGCCCTGATGAAACACTATCCTTACGGAAGTGGAGAGCGCAATAGAAGGCTGTTATTACGGTGCTCAAGCAATAACAGGTGCTATCGGTTCTTGAGGTGTGCGGCGGCTTACCAAAGTACAGGCGGTGTGATGCCTCGAAGGATATTTTTGGCGCTATTTTCAGCTTGCGTTTGAGGGTTTAGTAGTCGTTGTTTCTGGATGATTGAGCGCATATCGAGGACATGATCGGTGGCAAGCGAAAGTCGTTGCAGGAAGTCGATCATATAAGCCTCTGAGGCAGCACATTGCTCGACATCAATCGGAATGAAAGCATGATCTGGATGTTGCTGATCCCAGGTTTCGCACAGTGTATGACAATGCTGATCTAATTGCTTGAAGAATTCCGTTGCGCTTCCACTGGCTAGAATATCCTGGCGATGATCTACGGGTAACTTCTTGACCTGGCGCATGATTTCATCTGAGTTATCAAGGAAGAAGCGTGTATGCTCCCCCCGATGTTCATAAGACTTGATGACTTTTTCGATGGGACGTTGAGTAAAGATAAACGTAATGTTCTTCTGAAAATAATCCAGGAAAAAGTCAAGACAATTGAGCGGATAATAGGGCATCTTGATGACAAAGTTCTCTTTGCTGGTATCGATGGTTCGCATATAGGCTTCGATGATGAACCGTAATTCTTCCGTGTCGATTACATATTCGTCAGAATACAGTGGCGTTAATTGCATGGATCGGATAAAAAACCGATGCAATGGCAAGAATTCACTCACATTGTTGAGTATGTCCACAGGAACTGAAACATCGGGATGTCTGGCGAGCATATTAACAATCAGTCTTGTGCCAGAGTGACCCATTCCGGTAATGAGCAAACATCTCATTGCTTCTTGCTCCGTTAGTATCCTGCGAAATTGATAAGCAAAGTTTTCAGGCGGCAATTATATCATGAGATGATCGTAAACGATGAGCCTAAAGGCTCAGGTTAACCCTGTACCCTTGTGTTTTGATGAATATGACCAACTTTTCCGAGTATAATGGATCAGAAACTATCCTGTGCATCAGATTGTGACGCCATGAAAAAACCTTCTCTTCCCCTCATTGATCATGTCAACCTTCGTTCCCGGCAGGGTGCGGTGGCGATGTTGTGGTTGATCCGTGAACACGGACCGATCAATTATCAGGAATTGTATCAGCTTGTGTTTGGTTCAGCGTTTTCTCCCCCAGACCAGCGTCGGGTTTCGACTTCCCTCAATGTCAAGAAGGTGTTTGAGTTTTACGATACGCTGCGTGAACTCTACGAAAACAGCATGATCGAAGTGGTTGGTGATGTGCCAGAAGAGGAGATGAGGCGTTTCTTCAAATGGTATCACGATCACAGCAGCGACATTGTGATTAGCTTCAAAGTAACGGAAAAGCTGCCCTACATCCAGAATGTGTTCAACATCAGCCTGACAGAATCCATGTCGAAGGATGATCCTGTGCAGAGCTTTCCCGTTTTTGGCGATCCATTGCCCTTTTCTGGCAACGACTGGTCAGATGTTTTTGTGCTTATGCCCTTCACGGATGCCGTGCGTCCGGTTTATGATGACCATATTCTGCCCATCGCGCAACGCCTGAAGCTCACCTGCAAACGGGGCGATGATTTCTTCTCGCTGCAATCAGTGATGGATGAGGTGTGGTCAGCGATTTACTATTCGCGCATTTGCATTGCCGATTGTACGGGGCGCAACCCGAACGTGTTCTATGAAGTTGGGATTGCGCATACGCTGGGACGACCCTGCATTCTCATCGCCCAATCCCTGGACGATATTCCCTTTGATATTCGACATCTGCGGGTGATCGTTTATGAGCAAACAGCCGAAGGCATGAAGGCGTTTGACGATACGCTGGAGAAGACGCTACGAACCGAGTTGGAATTGGGGAATGGTGAGTAGTCACATGGAAAAATCAAAGAAGAAAAAGCAACCCGGATGGTATGAATCGCAGAGCTTGTTTATATGGCTCGTGCTCAGTCTTGTCCTAGTATTAGGGTTTGGCAGTGCGATGTTGCTGTTCTTTATGAGCAGTGACGGATTGTTAGGCGACACGGAGAAAAATCTGCAAGGGGATGCGGCACGTAATTTCCTTGAAGACTTTTTTGACGTTACTTTCCCTGCGAACGCAACTGGGTTTGAGGTCTACTATATCGGTTTTCAGGATCATTTCATGCAAACGCACTTTGAACTGCCGCCTCAAACGCTTGATAGCATACTTCAATCTGCGGGGAATCTCTGCTTTGAGCTACCTCTGGAAAGTGGCTTCAATCCCTTCCAATCCGGTGGTGATGATCGAGACTGGTGGCGACCACATGTAGCAGAGATCTACGCAGGTGGGGAATGCGGCAACAATCCTTACTATTCGATCCTTGTTGACCAGACCGATCCCGATTTTTGGATCATATATATTCACAGTTTCTCCACATGAAAACAGCCTTTGTTTCTCTCAGCTTTCAGCATCGGGAAATCTTGTCTCCTGTTATTGATGCTTTCAAACGGGCGTTACAATCTGCCGATATACAGGCATGGGTGTTCGTCAATGAATATACTTTCACGCCAAACCAGCAGCAGGAGATGATGCAAACCGCTCTTCGCGATATTCGGCAAGCTGATCTGTTGATTGCTGAAGTATCGTATAAGCAGATCGGAATCGGGATCGAGATGGGCTACGCAAAAGCGCTTGATAAACCCATCATCTATCTACGGCAGGCAGATAGCGAAGCCTCCACGACCACAGGGGGAATCGCAACGGAGAGCATTGTCTATGACGATGTTGATGATCTCGCGGAGAAGCTCAGGGTGGTACTTGAGCGAATACAATTAGGGGGCTGACCGAAGACGTCTGTTGCTTTTTGTTTCACAGTTTGGTGTAAGTTGAGTCTCTGCGCTATGGGTTAAAACCACATAGCTAATAAAACTCCATGTCCACTAAAGGGACAATTGAAGGTGGGTTAGAGCGCCTTTAGTGCGCTTCCCACCTTAGATAGTAGCCGGATGGCTTGAGCCTCTGGCGGCATGAACGAATCTTTATGATCTCACCATCTTATTTAATGATTCCCGTGTGGCACATCCGACCCTGAATTGCCCACGAGAAAATCGAAATCCACACCCATATTGGCTTGCTGTACATGCGTTAGGAACATGCTGACATAACCGCGTTCGGTATGGGGCGGTCGAGGCTGCCAGGCGTCCCGGCGCTGCGCCAGTTCGGCTTCGGAAATATCCAGATGCAAGTGACGATTGGGCACATCCAGTTCGATCATATCACCATTCTCGACCAGCGCCAGCGCACCGCCAATCGCCGACTCCGGCGCAACATGCAAAACCACTGTGCCGAATGCCGTGCCGCTCATCCGTCCGTCGGAAATGCGGATCATATCGGTCACGCCCTGCTTTATGAGCTTCTTGGGGATATGGAAGTTGCCGACTTCGGGCATCCCCGGATAACCTTTGGGACCGACCTGCTTGAGCACCAGCACACAATCTTTGTCCACATCCAAATCCGGGTCGTCAATGCGCGTGTGATAATCGTCAATATCTTCGAAAACAACGGCGCGTCCGCGATGTTGCATGAGTTCCTGAGTGGCGGCTGAGGGTTTGATGATCGCGCCATCTTCGCAGAGATTGCCGCGCAGCACTGCCAATCCCGCTTCTTTTTGGAAGGGTTGATCCACTTCTGCGATGACTTTCCGGTCATAGCAGGGCGCGCCTTCCGTATTTTCGCCCATGCTCTTGCCGGAAACCGTGAGGACACCTATATGAAGCTCGTCTTTTAGCTCCTGTATGACAACGGGCAGCCCGCCCGCATAATAAAAATCTTCCATCAAGAATTCACCGGATGGCATCAGGTTGACGAGTAGTGGCTGATGACTCCCTAACTTGTCGAAATCATCCAACGACAGGTCAACGCCAACTCGCCCGGCAATCGCCAGCAAGTGAACGACAAAATTCGATGATCCACCGACTGCCGCATTCACCTTGATGGCATTCTCGAAAGCTTCACGGGTTAAAATCTGAGACAATCGCAGATCTTCTTTGACCATTTCCATGATGCGCCGACCGGATAGTTGCGCCAACCGCCGCCGCCGCGAATCGGCTGCTGGGATGGCGGCGGCTCCGGGCAAAGTCAAGCCGAGCGATTCCACCATACATGCCATCGTAGAGGCGGTGCCCATCGTCATGCAGTGTCCATCGCTGCGAGACATGCAGGATTCGGCTTCTTTGTAATCCTCAACCGTGATATTGCCCACACGAAGATCGTCGCTCAGTCGCCAGACATCCGTCCCCGAACCAATGTCCCGTCCGCGATATTTGCCATTGAGCATGGGACCGCCGTTTACCACAATCGTAGGCAGGTCAACGCTGGCTGCCCCCATAATCGTGGATGGGGTCGTTTTGTCGCAGCCTGTCAGGAGAACGATGCTGTCAAGGGGATTGGCGCGAATCGTCTCTTCCACATCCATACTGGCGAGATTGCGGTAGAGCATGGTCGTGGGGCGCATGAGCACTTCGCCCAGCGACATCACCGGGAATTCCATCGGGAAGCCTCCCGCTTCATACACGCCGCGTTTGACCATCTCGGCAAGGATGCGGAAATGGGCGTTGCAGGGTGTCAGGTCTGACCAGGTGTTGCAGATGCCGATCACCGGGCGACCATCAAACATGTCATCCGGATGCCCTTGATTTTTCAGCCAGCTACGGTGGGTAAAGCCAAGCGTATCATTGGGCATGAACCATTGATGGCTGCGTAGTTTTTGCTGGTTGTTGTCTGCCATTCTGATTCCTTAATCCTATATAAAAGGGGCATTTTAGCGCGTTCATGGAGGATCACCCATATTTGCCTAATCGTAAGAATAGGAATCTTACCTTGATTGCTAGTTATTGCAATTGCAACAACAATTGTATGATAACTACGATTTTTGCAGGCAAAAGCGGTATATCTCATTATTTATCAACAAACATTTTGTGTCATAACGGCTCAGAATAGGCGAACGCTCTGACTAGCAATCAGGGTGAATCTTACTCGTTTAATCAATAAAATAATATAGTAATAATAATTTTGATATAGATAAATTACAAACCCATCCATTCTTAAAGAATAAATCCCTCATCTTTCCAATTAAGGATTATAATGGAAACAAGGAAATCTATAATTGGAGTATATCTAAATATTGATTAATAGCACCAACTTCGGTGAAGAAAGGGGTAATACTTGGCAAAAGTATTTGAGCGCCTTTTTGACCTAATCTCAAAAGGCCTACTTAATCTACTTGGTACGAGTAAGGTTGCACAACTGCTTATTCTGTTTACTCTACCGTTATTTGTTTTGCTTCCTTTGCAAATATGGGATTCATTGACTGGTGATTTTTCGTTACGCTTACTTGACAAAAAGATCGAACTACTTGCTGAATTAAACGAGTTGGAAAAGAAGGAGATTTTGACAAGCAATTTATTGTCAGATATATACAATGGCTTGGCGGATGAATTAGAGAATTATGATCCATCCATTCAACTACCTTTGCAAGAAATTTTCAATCACTTACTATCATGGAATAATGTGGCGCAATTGCTTGGGGGATGGTTAGCTTGGACACTTGTTCTCTACCCTAGTCGTTCGGAAGAATTCGCAACTTTGAGTAAAATTTTTGCTGTAAGCGTTATCTTCTCCTTTGTGGGTATGATATTTATGCCAGATGATATAGGCATCTGGGTCAGTGCCCTGCTTTCGTTTACTGCTCAAATCATCATTCTTTTTGTTGCCATATTTATAGCAACCAAGACCTCTCCAAAATAAAATATGGATGCTAGGCGCAAAATCAACTGTACTGAGAAAATATCGTAACAAGCTGCTCTACTTTAAGTTCAACCTTTCTCATACCTTCTTCACTATTCAAAATACAATTTTGCCATTCGCCTCTTTTAATATCGTAAAACAAGACACCAGAAATCTCACCTAATTGTCCATAAAGTGGGAAGCTCACAATATCGGAGAGTTTTGAATAGAATTCTCTTTTGGCTTTTGGAAATTCCCCTTGAACTAGAATACTGTCTGGCGCTGGGACAGTTATTCTACTTCTTATAGGGCCTGATGAATGATTCTTATAGTATGTTCCTTCTATTCCGTCCCCATATCTAAAGATAAATTGTTTCTCTACCGCACCGTACTCTCCTGAAAATTCAACAGGACGAAGAGTGTGATTTTCTATATCATCATTCTCGTTTTTTCGATCAACACGGTATAAACGACAATTCCCTTCGATCTCATCTAAAATGAACAAGACTGCCCGAGGTAAGTCTTGTTCGGAGACTGGTGGCGGCGAATTACGGAATCTCTCAATAAAATGATCTATGCTATTATTTATGCTATTAAAAAGGTCATTTATATTTTTCCTAATTTTAAATATGAAAACTATGTCAACTGCATGCATTGCAGGAACTGTAAGAATCTGCATATAAAATTATTCACTTTTGTATATTCAAATCAATCCACAATTATTTTGAAACGTGAAGTAACAATATATATATTAATCATTCATATTTGTCAAACATACCTAAAATATGAACAGAGAGCGAATTCTATTATATAATAGATCTATAGATGAGGGGGAGGAACTCAAAATTGCCAATCAGAAAATACTAAAAGGCCAAGAAATCACCTTATAGTATGTCTAATATGTCGTTTTTACTGAACGGTAATCATCGTTTGCTAGCATATGTCGGATAGAAGCATCTCCGCATACTTAATGCCACAACAACTTTTGAGCTAGTCAGAGTTGACCTTTACAGCACTACTTCCTAGTGTAGATTTCGATCGAAAATGCTGATCTACAATTGATTTATAGATGTCATGTTCTATTTTTTGCGTATCAAATCTACTATGCCGAAATGCAGGCCCAAATGGATGATCAAAACGGATTGCAAGCATTTGCAATATAACAGAAAAATAATTAACTGCTCCTACGAAGAATATTTTTATTCGGGAATATGGAGGCTGCCTAAGTGAAAATGGAACAGCCGCATGATTGATAGCTTTTGCGTAGTCTTCCCTTATTTCAAATTCATCTTTGAGCCACTGACTTACACGTTTCATATTGGAACGAACGTAAAACACTCTAAAATCACTTTTGTGTATTTTTGTATTGCCGTCCATAACAGTCTGCAAATGAACTAGTTCATCAATTACGACTTCCTCACCTGTACTCTTTGTCAATATCACAAAATGATGAAATATATAATCGCTGGTTGCTAGCAACGTAATTTGGGGTTCTTCTAACAGTGTATCTAAAATAGGTGATACTTTGTCACCAGATTGTGAATAGATAATATCAATTTTCGTATTATTTTTTGTGGCTAACAACGATTCAACTATTTCAGGATATTGTAATATACCCCCATCAAGATCACCTAAACACATCCTAATTGATTGAGCATCCGTAATTGCTATTGCTAGTTTCTGTAAATTCGATTTTGTAACAGATTGAGTATCTAATATATTATTAGTCAGTTTCTGAAATCTTGACAGTTTAGGAGTTGGATATGAATCTAAATAAATCTCAAGTCTTTGTATCCTAAACAAAGTACTTATAACCCGACCTAACAAAATCTCAATTAGATAAGATAGATTTGTTACAATCAGAAGGAGTATTGACAAGAGAAAATTATATACCACTTTTATGGGGTGCATGAGTTGATGCTCACTCATAGTCAATAATACCAACATTGATTAAGGGGAAGCACCGTTAATATAATCATTTGACATGAAGATGTCAAGTAAAATGACAGAGAATTCAGATGAATTTCGGATTTGAGAGGAATTGATAGTTTATTGTTCTCTTAAAGACTTTTTAACACGAACACCATAGAATGTTATTGGGTCGCAATCGTTGTTTTGATAAATATCCTCCTAACTAAAATCAAAATATTGATGTGATGCGACCCCTAGTTTTTCTCCCCCTCGTAGTGTAATCCGAATCGAATTTTCCACACAGTTGTTGGATCGCTTGCCAGCAGACCATTTACGTGTATGCTGAACGTGAAAAGTATTCGGGGCGCGATATGGAAATCGATTTTGGCAAGACCGCACAGGATTACAAAATACATCGGCAAGGCTTTCCTGAAGCTTTCTTTGATCGCCTGAAAATGATGTGTTTGATTGGCTCCGGGTTGCGTGTATTGGACATGGGTACAGGCACAGGAACGCTGGCACGAGGGGCGGCGGTCGCAGGTAGTCAGGTCACGGGAATCGATATTGCAGAGGAACTACTCGAACAAGCACGGCTACTGGGCAAATCGGTGGGTGTACAGGTCTCCTATCATGTTGCACCTGCCGAGCAAACAGGGCTGCCAGATCAGTCATTTGATGTGGTGATGGCAGGGCAATGCTGGCACTGGTTTGACCGACCGCGTGCCGCCGCCGAAGTCAAGCGTATACTCATCCCCAGCGGAAAAGTCATCATCGCGCATTTAGATTGGATACCCTTACCGGACAACGTGGTGCAAGCGACGGAGAATTTGATCCTCAAATACAATCCGCAATGGTCGATGAGCGGTGGCAGTGGCATGTATCCTGATTGGCTAAGCGATCTGGCGACGGCTGGCTTCGAGGATATTGAAACCTTCTCTTTCGATATCTTTTTGTCCTATACGCAAGACGCATGGCGAGGGCGCATTCGTGCCAGTGCAGGCGTGGCTGCCAGCCTGAATCCAGAGGCGGTGCAAGCATTTGATCGTGAACTTCATGCGTTGCTCCAGCGCGATTTTCCCGATGATCCCTTATCAATCCATCATCGCGTGTGGGCGGTTGTTGCCCGCAAGCCGGGGCACTAAATCTTATTCGGAGCATATGTGTCAAATCTTCTTCAGTAGTTAGCTAAAGGAGCTTGGATGATGCGGGTTGTGTGCATCCTTTATGTATTCTATGTAATGATCCTAACCGCCGCCTGCGTCGATAGTCAAAGTAATTCGAATACAGCCAGATCGCTTCCTGACTACATTCTTGAAATATCCGAAGAACAACTCTTTGGATCAAACGATGGCATATGCGTGGAAATTGACCAGCAACCGTTGTGGGAAGAGGGGTTTGAAAGCTCAGAATATTCCAACTATTTGTTAGATAGTATATCTTTCTTGATTAACAACGAGGAGGTTGACTTATCTAAAATATTTAATCGAGTAGATCTTATGGGAGGGTACATTCTAGATGAAAACGATAAAGTGATTGGTACTTATGGCGGCAATATTAAGACTTGCTTTGATATTCATAATATTAATTCTGGGCGGCACACAATTAGACTTTCATTTTCGACCTTAACCGGCAAGTCATATTCTTATGAATGGCTAATGGATTTCGAATGACTCGCAACTTGTTTTCGTCAAGATTGCTACGATGAGAATAATTCTTGGATTTTCTACTATTTGTCCCCTTACTCCGGTACGCCCATCTGATTGCGCGAGTGGCAGGATCTATACATAATGATGCAGAAGTGTCAGAGATAGGCTAGCTTTTCACGAAGGATCGCCATGACGAATCATGAGCCAACAGATATCGCCTGCCAGCATGAAGTGATCGAGCATGGGATTCACTTGCTAACCTATCAAGAGCCTTCCACGCGCACAATTGATGAGCTACTTGACCATTTAACGCGAATCGTCATGACGACCCCGCAGGATCAAATACTTCGGTATCTGGTCGATGGCTCGCAGCAGAAAGGAGAGCAGATCTCCTTTTCCTTTACGATGAGTCGCTTCCGGGATTGGATCAGGGAACACCCAACACGCCCTCCCAGCCGGGTCGTGTTTTTGTTTCATCACGGCATTATGTATGGGCTTCTGGATCGTATGATTCAGGCACTGCCCCTAAGACGAGATAAGGTGCGGATGATGCAACCGGATCAGCGGGAAGAAGCCATTGCCTGGTTGCTCGAATCCTGATCGTCAAGAACAAGTCGTAAAGGTTCTGAAGGAATCAAGTAGCCTTCGCGGTTTATACTGTAATCAGAGTAGCAAAGGGGAGGACGATCATGTGGCGATTCTTGTTGATAGTGGCACTGGTAGGC
Organism: Epimenia babai; assembly: GCA_011762755.2. Taxonomy (NCBI): domain Eukaryota; kingdom Metazoa; phylum Mollusca; class Solenogastres; order Cavibelonia; family Epimeniidae; genus Epimenia; species Epimenia babai. The sequence goes on along the minus strand of WURV02160998.1, from coordinate 82,284 downwards.
TGTAGCAATCTGGCGGCTCCTGTCCAACAGAATACAGTGGACAACACAAAGACGAATATCGAGGCTGCGATCGAATCGTCGTTGCCATCGGGCATTACGGAGATGCATTTCGCCAGAGAAGATTTCTTCGGGCAAGATTGGTTCTGGATTCGGATGGATGTTCCGGCAGATACCTTCGATACCTTCTTCGATTCGTTGCAATTCGAATATGCGCTTACACGAGAAACGATCCCGGATTCTTATCCAGCCGATGACACGGTCGTTGCATGGTGGTTGCCACCGGATAAATTTACGGTCAATATGCTGGGCGGCAGTCATCTGGATTATGACAAGCAGAAGTTGTACTCGATCCTCGTGGATGATGACGATGCGACAACCTGGCGCGTGTACCTGAATGTACAGGATATTGCACGGGAGTAATACGCGGTAAACTACCTGTATGAGTAAACTTTCCCATCGCATCCGTGCCGCCCTCAGCGATCCCCTCCGGCGTTTGCAGATTTCGCTCGTGCTGCTGGCGTTTTTGATCGCACTGGGGACCGGGATGTACATCCTGTTGGAAGGGATGACGGCGGTCAATGCCCTGTACATGACGGTCATCACACTGGCAACCGTGGGCTATAGTGAAGTTCAACCCCTTTCAGAGTCAGGGCGCTTATTCACGACATTCTTTATCTTATTGGGCGTGGGCACAGCAACGGCGGTGGTCAGTAATGCGATCGGTGTGGTGGTCGGTCCACTGCTCTGGTCAAGCATCCGGCGACGGAGAATGGAACAAATGCTAAATTCAATGGAAGGACATTATATCGTCTGCGGTTTCGGGCGAATGGGGCAGCAAATCGTGCAGGATTTGCAGGCGCGCGGCGAATCGTTTGTGGTGCTGGATTCGGATCCATCGGTTGAAAAAAAGTTTCTTGCCGAACAAATTCCCTACCAGATTGGCGATGCCACCGATGATGATATTTTGTTATCTGTCGGTGTGGAACGCGCACGAGGCTTTGTTGCAGCGTTGAATAGCGATGCAGGAAATGTCATGACGGTGCTGACAGCACGCGAACTTAATCCAAAATTGTTCATCGTCGCGCGAGCGGTTCGCCCCGAATCTGAGAGCAAGCTGCGACGAGCGGGTGCGAATCGAGTTATCAACCCCTATCGCATTGGCGGGCATCGTATTGCACTTTCTTTGCTGCGCCCGGCGGTGGATGATTTCCTGACCAATATCTTCCACTTTGGCGACGGTCCTGATATTGATGTGGGGCAGGTGCGGGTTGAGCCGCAATCCTCGCTGGCGGGGAAGACGGTCGCCACAAGCGGTCTCCGAGAAACCCATGAAGTCACCATTCTGGCTGTCCAGCAACCGGATGGCACATTGAAGATTTCTCCCTCGCCACATCAGCAGTTGGATGCTGGTTCGACGCTGATTATCATCGGTCCGCCAGAAGCAATTTATACGCTGGAAAAAGCGGGCGTGAATGGGGGATAGGTGCTTCATTTTCCTTCATTTTTCGATCATTTCATCCTCTCTATAGCGCACCGAAAAACCAACTCGAGAATATGGTTCTTAAGGGGTTAATTTAGACCTTTAAGGATACATGTGGCTTATAATTGGTCGAGCCAATCGCTTGTTCACCCTCCTAAATTTGCACACTTTTTGGTATAATTTATTGCTATTCGAGAAAACCTCAAAATCGCTCGGGTAGCATATCTCTGACCGTGTTCAAATTTTCAGGAGAGATGTGATGTCCAAAGAGTATTCCGCAAAAGATATTGTTCAACTTGACCCAAGAGACCATATCCGTAAACGCCCTGGTATGTACATCGGTGGTACAGGTCAACGCGCCTTACATCATATGGTGTATATAGGTATGGATCATTCCGTTGAGCGGGCACTAAATGAGCGATGTCGAAATATTCAGATATCGTTCCTTGGTGAGGGAAAAGTGATAATCTCCGACGACAGCGAAGGAATATCTGTGAAGCCGCTTGGCGACAAGGCAGTCCCCTTTATCGTGCGCTTCATGACAGAATACTTGACCTCTGAACAATTGTCCGTTTATCAACCTGAACGGGTTTTACCATCCAGCATCATTGCTAGCTTAGATTACTTCTCTACCAATGCCCTTTCTACCCACATGGAAATTGAAAATAAACGCGATGGCTATCTCTGGCATCAGCAATACGAAAAAGGCAGGTCAATCACACCTTTGAAGCGGGTTCGCCGACTAGAGGCTGATGAGACGACTGGTGTATCCATTACCTTTGTGCCCGACGATTCAATATTTGATACAACACATTTCGATTACGATACGATTGCCTCGCGCTGCAAGCGACTTTCGCATATTATTCCCGGTTTACAGCTCAGGCTTCAAGATGAACGCGATTCCGTAAATCGGCAGGATACCTTCTTCGCTCCACTGGGGCTTACCTCGCTGGTAGAAGAAATGGCGGCTGGTAGTACATCATTGCAGCCTGTTGTAGCTGGTTGTGTAGATATGAAGCTGCAAAAGTCGTCGTCGAACGAAGATGAAGAGGTATGCTTCCGAGCTGATTTTGCTTTCCAACTCACTGATCAGCCGTCAGAGAACATCATCAGTTTTTGCAATACGGTAGTTACCCCAGATCATGGCACACATATGAATGGCTTGCGTGAGGGTATTCGCTCATTTTCTGGAGAACCCAATCAAAGGCAAGAAGAGATTCCGGGGCTGGTGGCAGCAGTCAGTATTTTTCATCCCGAACCCTCCTATGCGGGTAGATTTAGCGTAGAGATCATCAACCCTGAAGTTGGCGAAGCGGTCAGGGATCTTGTTCTGAACGCGCTAGAACGCAATGCATAACCCTTCGGTATCCATGTTCAAATACTCAGGAGAAATGCGATGTCTGACGAGAATCCGACTGAAAATATAGTTGACCTTGATCCTATTGAGCATATGCGTAAACGCCCTGGCATGTACATCGGCGGTACGAATCAACGAGCTTTGCATAATCTGATTGAGAATGCTCTCAACCAAAGCGTGGGACGTCCACCGAATGATCAAACTAAATCACTTCAGGTAACATTATTAGACGACGGGAAAGTTACAATCACAGATGATAGTGAAGGGCTACCTATCACACTGCTAAATGACAAGGAAATGTCATTTATGGAATACTTGATGACCCATTGGGTGTTTCCAGTTCAGTATGAGGAATACATTTCACCCGCTTTTCATCCATCAACAAGACATGCGGGAATAGACTATGTCTGTATCAATGCCTTATCCACATCTATGGAGGTTGAGAACAAACGCGACGGGTATCTCTGGCATCAACAATATGCGAAAGGCAAGTCAATCACCCCTTTGAAACAGGTTCGCCCACTGGCGGCTGATGAGACGACTGGCGTTTCGATCACTTTTGTGCCAGATGATACGATCTTCGAGACAACACAATTCGATTACGATACGATTGCCAAACGATGCAAAGAGCTTGCCCATGTTGTGCCTGAGCTACAGATTAGACTTCAGGATAAGCGTGCTTCAGCCAACCGAGAGGATGTTTTTTATGCGCCAAACGGTCTTGCTACATTGATAGAAGAAATGTCAGCGGGGAGTTCAGCTTCACAGCCGATTGTTTCCGCAAGTGAGGATTTGACTGTACTAGCTGGACGACATGATACAGAAACTTATATCCGTGTTGGCTTTGCGTTTCAGCGTACGGATCAACCCACTGAGAATATCGTCAGCTTTTGTAACACAAGCCCAACGACAGATCACGGAACACACGTAAACGGATTTCGTGAGGGATTACGGGCATTCTTCGATGAAGAGCTTCCTGAAGGTAATGTGGCGGGGGATTCAATTCCGGGCTTGGTGGCAGCGATCAGCATATTCTATCCCAATCCACAGTATGAGACGAAATTAGGAAGTAAGGTTTTGAATCTAGAAATCTCTCAACTGGTAAAGAATGCTGTATTGAAGGCATTGGAACGCAATTCGTAGGTCGTTGTGCTATTGCAGGGCAGATAAATTGGATGGGGCAAGCTGATCGAGGGATAGCGTTTTCGTCGGCTTCAGTTTGACGACAACGATGTTGGCGTTTAGCATCTTCTGTACAGTTGGTGTTTGCAAGCCTTCCACGCCGACATACCGATTGTAGATGCGCTGGCAGATCGCGACGGCTTCACTGCGGTCTTCAATGATTTCGGCTTGCCCTTCCATGATGACGTAAAGTATCCGATTCCCGCCTGTGGTCACATCGATGGTGACGGCGATATGAGGATTGCTACGCAGGTTGTTGACTTTGACCGAATTTCGCTGTGATTCAAAATAGAGCGCGCCACTCTCCCACAGATACCACACAGGCGCGACATGAGGACGACCGTCGGGGTGCACGGTTGCCACCCGCGCCAGATGTACCCCTTCGAGAAAACGATCAATCTCTGCCTGCGTCATCGCCATGTGATTTGCTTCTGTTTAATCGCCTGAGTATATCCCGCACCTTATCCTGTGCCTACCAATTTAGATGGTCTTATATACATATCTGAAAAGTGGAGTAGAGTACATAGCAGGGGTAAATCATACAGACCAAAGCAAAAGGCATGAAAGACTCAACAGAACCTCCCTCTACTACGCTCAAGAAAAATACAAAACGCAGCAGTTTCATCCGGTTTCTCGGCTACGTCTCACCCTACAAATTCTACATCGCACTCGGCGCAATCGGCGGCATCGTCAAGTTCAGCGTTCCATTGCTTGTGCCGGAGTTGACGCGCTTTCTGGTGGATGATGTCTATTTGAACGAGACAATCACGCCAGACGAAAAGATCAATCAACTCTTTTTGTATGTGGGTGGCATGGCGGCGATTTTCGTGTTCTTCTGGGCGCCCTTGACCTATGTGCGCCATTACTATGCCGGGAAAGCTGGGCATCGTTCCGTATTTGATCTGCGCTATGACCTGTATCATCAGATCATGCGGATGTCGGCATCCTTCTTTGATCGCAACCAATCGGGCAGCATTCTTTCTCGTCTCATCACGGATATTGAGTTAACCCAAAATCTCGTTGGAACAGCACTCACCAATATCTGGATGGATTTGTTTTCGCTTCTGCTGATTCTCTATTTTTTGGTTCGGATCGATTTCGAGATTACTCTGGTGACGCTGGTGACCTTCCCAATTTATCTCTACCTTTTCCGTACCCTGCGCCAGAAGATCAAGCTGGTCACGCATGAAGTGCAGGAAGAAATGTCGGTCATGTCTGGCAACGCGCAGGAGAAAATCGCGGGCAACCGGGTGGTGCATACCTTCACACAAGAGAGGAACGAAGAGAAGCATTTCCGGCACGATCTGGAAAAAGTCTTCTCGACGAACATGCACCGGATTGCCCTGCAAAGCACCAACGTGACACTCACGGGGATCATCATCAATATTGCACCCCTCATTGTGATGGTATACGGAGGGTATCGTGTCATCACAGAAACGTTGACAGTGGGTGAATTGGTGGCTGTCACCCTGTACATGACGCCTTTGTACTTGCCCTTGCAGCGTTTTTCTGAACTCAACGTAGTGTTCGCAAATTCGATGGCGGCATTGGAGCGCGTCTTCGAAATCATGGACAATCCGCCCGATGTCCGTAATCGACCGAACGCTGTGCCTGTGGGTGATATTGAGGGACACGTGGTGTTCGAGCATGTGAATTTTGCTTACCGCAGTGTGGAGTGGATCGAGCCGGAAGTCGTGTTGCAAGACATTAGCTTTACTGTCGAACCCGGTCAGAAGGTGGCGCTAGTAGGTCCCAGTGGTTCAGGTAAGAGTACGATTATCAGCCTGATTCCACGTTTTTATGATGTCGATGAGGGCGGTATCTTGATCGATGGAGAAGATGTGCGTTCGTTCAAGCTGAAATCACTGCGACGGCGTGTTGGTATGGTCTTGCAAACGCCTATTCTGTTTAGCGGGACCGTGCTGGAAAATATCCGTTATGGCAAACCCGATGCCACGATGCAGGAAATCATTGATGCCTGCCAGGCTGCCAATGCTTATGACTTCATCATGAACTTGCCCCGAGGCTTCAACAGCGAGGTTGGCGAAGGTGGTTCGTTTTTGTCCGGCGGGCAGCGCCAGCGCATCACGATTGCCCGTGCATTCTTGAAAGATCCGAAAATCTTGATCTTGGATGAAGCAACATCTTCGCTTGATTCCGAGTCGGAGAAGCTGATTCAGTCGGCTTTGTCGCGGCTGATGGAAGGGCGTACGACCTTCATCATTGCTCACCGTCCGTCCACGATTGAAGTCGTGGATCGTATTCTAGTGGTCGAAGAAGGCAGGATCGTCGAGGAAGGCACGCATGACGAACTACTCGAACACGACGGCACGTATAAGCGATTGTTCCTCACCCACTGATGGATTCAGTTGCTTTCGCTTTTTCCTCATTTTTGCGTTTGTCGATAGCTGGCACACGCGGTTTGAGATACAACCATCCCGCATAAAGCCCCGCAATGGCTAGTACGATTGAGAACACGGCAGCGAAGTTGTAACGAGGGATTGTTCCCTGCGTCCAGAGAATGAATGGGAATGCAAAGAGAATGGCGACTCCCAAACCAATAGCGAAGATGTGGAAAGCGATGCCCCTGAAATTGTGAGCGACATCCCAGAGCGCTGCGATGCTTAGTGGCAGTCCGATGAGGAACACAAATGGTAACGCGAGCAATTTTAGTTCATCAATTGCATAGAATGAGCCTGAAGGTTTAGCGATAAAAATCAACACGACCCAACCAATCCATCCGATTCCTAACCAGAAGCGACGCAAAAGACGCGCCTGACGAACCTTTGCCATGATGGTGGTAAGCACCAGAAAAACAAGCGTGATCGCTAGAAATTTATGGAATTCGAGAATGGTTGGTATTTCTTGCCATTGGTCTAAATCTTCCAAATAGTAGAACTTTTGAATATTTCCCGATGTATTTACTCTAGGAACTATCCAATGATATTCTCCATCAGTGGTACGAACTAATATTCCGTCCCAACCCATAGCGAAAACCACATTGTCGGTTGCTTCATCAACCACTGCTGTAAACGGACCCGGTTTAACATCCTTATGTAGACTGGTCCAATATTTCTTCCCATGATAATAGAGACGAACATCCTGCCTTACTTCAAATAAGTCTTTATCCAATTCCCATGTCTCGCCACCATCTGTTGAGCGCTCTATCCTGTCAGCAGGCTGCCAGCGATATTGAACATTAGCGTCTTTTGGATGAACTACAATGAACTCTTCTGTACTTGTACATGAGACATTATTAGTGAGATTGCTTATATGAGCACGCCCAAGCCATGTTAATCTGTCATCAATGTTAACGTAAAACACAGGCTCCCACAGAGCAATGCCATCGTAACGGGCTGACGCTGATTCATGAGAAATGTAAGAGTCATGCATAGGGTCGTAATATCTACCAGAGGTTTGGGCGATGAGGACTTTATCCCATCGACAGATCTTTGTGATGCCAGAATCGATGTAGTTGATTGGAGATTTATATTGGAGTAAATTGATTTGTAGAGACACTGGCATCTCCGGCGCAGTAAAGACATAAGCTGACATCGCAAATAATCCTAGCGTGAAAGCTAGGATGCTTATTAAAGAGCCGAGGCTGTGAACGGCTTTCCAGAAGGTACGGTTGGATGGCATATTATTCCCTGATGCTTGGCATGAATCATTATACACAGGGGCGGGCACACTTCCTCTTCATAGCAGAATAATAATCTCCTGAATACTGTTCCATAAAGATGGGATTGTCACAAAATTGGACTTATATATCTTAATTCTTCTTCGTTAATTCCTGATGTATTGTGGAAGTTGCTGTAAGGGGAATGCTTGCTTTATCACGCGCAAAGAGTTGATTTCAAAGCTGGAATACAGGAAAAATCTATCTTAATTCTATTCCCCCCATTTTTGTTATATTCTGAAATAAATTACAAAACAATAAATTGTATAACGATCTATACAAATTTATTTATGGGAAATCAATGTTCGAAGCGATCAGATCCAGAAGGGGGTTGATAATGTCAAAATATATGCGCTATCTGATAACCATAAGCCTTTTTGCACTATTACTTGCTGCTTGCGATACAGGTGGGAACGCGGAAGAGAGCGGGAGCAATAATTTCACCGTTGGTGTTCTCATGCCCAGCCCGGCTTTTCAGTCGACAGTAACAGGATTTATTGAAAGGATGACCGAATTCGGTTACACCGAGGGCGAAAATATTACCTATATTTATGCGAGAGAAGGCGCTGACATGGCAACAACAGCCGCAACCTATGTCGAACAAGAGGTTGATCTCATTCTGGCAGTGACCTCGCCGGCTGCTCTCGTTGCCTCGAGTGCAACCGACTCTATTCCGATCGTAGGCGCTATTGTCTCCCTTTCAGTTGAACTTGGACTTGCAGCTAGCTTATCCGAACCTGGGGGAAATTATACGGGCATAGATATTGGACCAGTTACGGCACAGCGTTTCCAATTGCTACTGGAAATGTTCCCGGATATTGAACAAGTTTATGTGCCCATCACGCCCAGCAATCAACCGGCTGTATTCGACCTGGAATTGATCCAGCCGTTGGCGGATGAAGCCAACGTTGAACTCGTTGTGCAAGAATTCGAGAGTACCGAAGAAGTAGAGTCAGCCATCAGCGAAATGCCAGATGAAGTGGATGCAATCTTTACATTGGCAGATACCTTCACTGCCGGAGCATTGCTCCCTAACTGGGCAGAAGAAGCCATCAAGCGCGGTATTCCACATACGCATATTTCACGAGCCAATTCCGGACCACCCTTTACATTCGGACCGAATCTACCTGCCAATGGTTCTCAAGCTGCCAGGCTGGCACATCAGATTTTCGAAGGTGCGACCCCCGGGGAAGTGCCCATTCAGATCGGAGAATTCTCAATTACCATCAATCTCCAGACCGCGGAAGCCGCCAATATCGAAGTATCCGATGCCTTCTTGACCCGTGCTAACGATATCCTCCGTCCAGAGAAAGAATAAAGTAATCTGAGGAAAAATGTCAACATGGTTGGAGAGGGTGTGTATGTTGTGCCCTTTCCAATCTGGCACAAATACTACACATAATAATATCTTGATTTTAGCAAACACCAATTAGGTATTCAGATTTAGTCATAAAGGACAAGGGGTATGTTCAACAGTTTGCGACTACGCTTTACTTTAATCATTATTTTCGCGGCGCTAGTACCAATATTGGTGATCAGTGTCTTTATCACAAATCAGGGTTTTGCCAAGCTTCAAGATGCGTCACTTGACTCTCAACTCCTCATCACGGAAACGGTTGAGGCGAAAGTCCTAGAATATTTAAATGGGCGAATACTAGAACTGGAACTTCTGAACCAGACCTTGAATCTTGTGGATTCATCGGTGGAAACACAGCGCGTGATTTTCTCCAACTTGCTGTCTCGGGATCCTTCCTTCCACACACTCCATCTCTACACGACCAATGGAGAAGAAATCTTAAATGTCAGCCGCTACTACGAGACTAGCCATACTCATGAAGAAGAAATCTTAGATGACAGCCACCACGACCACGAAGATAGTCATACCCATGAAGAAGAAATCGACCACGACCAGGAGGATGACCATAACCATGAATCGGATGTTCAGGAAGCCTTTGTTGTAAGTGATACAATTCACTTTGACGATGTTCACTTTGACGAAATCGCCAACGAACCGCTCGTTACGGTGCATGTTCCACTCATTGACATACGATCTGGTGAAATCAAAGAAATCGCCATCGCGGATGTTCGCCTTAGCCCTATCTGGGATCTGCTTGCCGGGTTTGATTTTTCATCCGGTCAGGTTGCATATGTTGTTGATACCGATAACCAGGTTATCGCACACCCCAATCCTTCGGTGGTCCTAGCACATACTACTTTCCCAATCCCGGAAGTCAACGGGCGTACGGAAGGACTATCCAGTACAGATGTGATTTTGGGTACGCGAACATTCTCGATTGGTGATCGGGAGTTCACGATTGTTGCTGAGCAAAACTTCCAACAAGCGACCTTGCTTGGTACGGAGCTGCTTAACTTTGCTCTGGGATCTGTTGTCTTCGCGTTGGTCCTCGCTGGGATCATCGCGATCGTGACTGCACTGCGCGTTGTGACGCCCATTAACCACATGAATGATGTTGCTCATGCGTTTGCGGAAGGTGATCTAAAAATGAGAGTGAAAGTAGACTCGAACGATGAGATCGGGCATCTGGGACGATCCTTCAACGAAATGGCAGATTCGATCCAACAACGTGAAGGCGCATTGCGTCAAGTCAGAAACGAAGCGCTGGCTGCCCAGCGGATCGCCAATGAAAATTCACGTTTGAAATCCGAATTCCTCTCGATGATGTCTCATGAATTGCGTACGCCGATGAACGCGATCCAAGGTTTCACAGGTATCATTTTAAAGCGCATGGCCGGGATCGAATACAATGAAAAAGCCGAGCGATACCTCAACAAAATCCAGTCCAATAGCGAACGTTTGCTGGGGCTGATCAACGATTTCCTTGATTTATCGCGTATTGAATCCGGGCGTTTTGATCTGGCACACTTGCCGATCACCCCGACCGAGGTTGCCCAGAAATGGTACGAAAACCTCAATGTATTAGCGGACAACAAAGGGCTTGATTTTGAACTCAATGTTGATCCAAACGTGCCCAAGACAATATATGGGGACGAAGAAGCAATTTCTAAAATTGCTGTAAACCTGATTGGCAACGCGATCAAGTTTACGGATGAAGGCAAGGTTGCGGTCAATCTTGACCGAGAGAACGGAAATATGGAATTAAAGGTTACCGACACTGGTGCAGGCATTCCCGCCCATGCTCGTGAATTCATCTTTGAGGAATTCCGTCAGGTCGATATGTCCTCCAAACGGAAGCATGGCGGCACGGGCTTGGGGCTTTCGATTGTACAAAAGCTTGCGCGGGAAATGGGCGGATCGGTTTCCCTGGAGAGCGAAGTTGGCGCTGGCAGCACATTTACGGTTGTTTTACCATTGCAATTAGAAGAAGCGATCACAAACGAAGTAGGATAGATAAAAATGATGCAAAATATACCCGAGGATCTGCTCTCAGATTGGGACATCGTTGTACTAGACGATGAAGAGGATAGTCTGGAAGTCGCTGAGGTTATTCTCCTTGAATACGGCGCGAATGTCTTTACGGCTCCGGATGGTAAGGAAGGTATAGAACTCATCCGCAAAGTTAAACCGCGGTTCGTGATTTCTGATCTTTCCATGCCAGAAATGGACGGTTGGGGCGTGATTGATGTCATGAAAAAGGATCGTGAATTGGCAGAGATCCCGGTGATTGCCTTAACCGCCCACGCCATGATTGGCGATCGTGAACGGGCGTTGGCAGCAGGATTCTACAACTACATGACTAAACCCCTGACCGTTGATACGTTTATGGGAGACCTTGTCAATTTATTGGTTGAGATCCCTGTACTTAATCAATTCATTTGATACGAGTCTTAGAAAATTTCGCTAAAATATCAGGAGGAAAATATGGCTGGTGAACGCGTACTGGTCGTTGAGGATGATCCCGATAGCCAGGAATTGGTAACCACCTTACTTCAGCATATGCAATTTGATGTCGATACGGCAGATAACGGTGAGGAAGCGTCCAGCATGCTCTTTGAATCTGGCGCATCCTATCAGGCGATCGTCATTGATCTGGCGCTGCCCGGCAAAGACGGCTGGGAATTGTTGGATGAGATTTTGAGCGATCCGCATACCGGGGAAGTGCCCTGCATTGCTGTGACCGCGTACCACAATTCAAAATTGCGTGAGGATGCCCTGCGAGCTGGTTTCATCGCGTATTTCCCCAAGCCGCTCGATGGCACATTGCTCGGGCGCGAGCTTGAACGACTGATCTAAGCAGGACATTTTAAGAGGGGATGATCTCGATGAAGGTCGTCCTCTCTTGTACCTCTGCTGCAAAAACACTTCCTCAGATTTATCCCCTTCACGGACTGAATGGTAAGCTGCGAACAATCAGTAACTGTGTTAGCATGAGAAGATTGCTCGCTGATAGACAGCTTTCTCACTCATGCCATCCCTGGGTCGTACACAACTCATTATCATTGTCCTGATCTTCTCCGCAGGTGTCACGCCAATCGCCATTCGCATTACACAAAATGAGGGCATGCCCTCGCTGGTGATCGTGTTGATTCGGCTGTGGCTGATTTCGTTTGCCTTGCTCCCCATTGTGTGGATGCGCTACCGGGAACGGCTGTTGCAAGTAACGAGGCGTGAATGGCTGCTCTCGGCAGTTGCGGGTTTCTGGTTATCTGTGAACTTTTTTGTGCTATTTGTTTCACTGGAATATACAAGCGTCCTGGTGACGAGTGTCCTGCGGCGCACGAGTCCCTTATGGATTATCCTGCCAGAAATCCTGCTTTTCGGTGCAGTGTTTTCCCGGCGTTTCTGGCTCAGTCTGTTGATGACGATCGTGGGTGTGGTACTCATCGGCATAGGCGGCTTGACGGCGATTCAGGCGGGTAGTGACCCCCTCCTTGGTGCGGCACTGGCGTCCTTTGGCGCAGTGTGTATGGGGATCTATCTGCTCATCGGGCGTAAGCTCAACAACGCCATGCTTCCCCTGCTCTATAGTTTTGTCGTCTTCCTATGTGCAGCGATTATCACCTCATTTTTTGTGTTCATCACAGATACCCCGGTTACTGGTTATCCCGCAAACGGCTATGTATGGACGATCGTCGTCACGATATTGGGGCAAGTGCTGGGGCAGGTGTTTATCAATCTGGGCTTACAGATTTTTACGGCTACGGCGATGGCGATCCTCTTGCAAATCGGCGTGGTCGTCAGCGCGATTATCGCTCTCTTCGCTTTCGGCGAAATCCCCTCTGTACCGCAGATTATCGGCAGCGTATTGGTGGTCATTGGCGTGATTCTCGCTACAATTGAACAGGCACAATTTGAACGCAAACGGAAGCAGGTTGTGTCTTGATACAGTTACCCAATTAGTGCCAATGTGAGTAATGCACTTGATGTGGGAAAAAGTTGTTCTTTGACTTACCCCCTCCGTCGCATGACGACACCTCCCCCGAATTCGGGGGAGGCAGGGTGGGGGGGGGTGAAAGATCTTGTCTTAACCGAATAAAACTTTTTCATTTTTGCGATTTGGATGAGAATGATTAACCTATGATCCAACAACAAGACATCCTGATTATTGGCGGCGGAGTCATCGGTGTTTGCTCAGCGTATTACCTGAACGAGCTAGGATATTCCGTTACGCTTCTGGAAAAAGACGACATTGCGGCTGGCAGTTCCTATGGCAATGCTGGCTTGATTGTGCCCAGTCACCTCTTTCCGATCGCTGCGCCGGGCGTACCTTTGCAGGGTATGAAATGGCTCTTCGATCCAGAAAGTCCCTTGTATATCAAACCCCGCCTTGATCTTGGGTTGATGCGCTGGATGTGGCATTTCCTCAAAGCTTGCCGAGAAACGCCGATGCAGCACGCCATTTCTACCTTTGCTGCGCTGTATCGGGAAGGCTTGGGGCTGTACGACGAATTGGCGGCGCTGGAAAATCTGGACTTCGGCTATGAGACAAAGGGCGGTTTGTTTCTGTATAGGACGCAAGCAGGCTTCCAGCACGGGTTAGAAGAAGCGCGTGAATTAGAGCGACACGGAATCGAAGCACAGATGCTGAAGGATCTGGACGCTGTCAAAGAGATCGAAAGCCAGGTGTCCGATTCGATTATTGGTGGTATGTATATTGAGCAGGACGCACATCTGATCCCCGATCGCTTCGTGAAACAGATGGCGCAGTTGATCGAAAGCCGGGGCGTGAAAATCTGTCGGCAGACGGAAGTGCTCGATTTCCATGTAGCCGGGCAACGCCTATCTCATGTCACGACATCGCAGGGCGAGTTCAAAGCGGGTGTGGTGGTGATGGCGACAGGTGCATGGTCGCCGTTGATGGTTCGCAAGCTGGGCTTCAACCTGCCGATTCAGCCCGCCAAAGGCTATAGCATCACCATGAAACGCCTGCAGAACTCGCCATCTATTCCCGTTCATCTGGTGGAGCGAAAAGTCATCGCCACGCCAATGGGCGATCATCTGCGGTTGGCGGGTACGCTGGAATTGGCAGGGCACGATTCGTCGATCAATGAACGACGGGTTTCAGCACTGCGGCGCGCCATGCGCGAATATTTGCCAGAAATGAATGGTATTGAAGAAGTGGAAGTCTGGTATGGCTGGCGACCACTTACGCCAGATACCATCCCAATCATCGGGCGCAGTCCCAAATGGGATAATCTGATCGTGGCGACGGGGCACGGAATGCTTGGCATGTCCTTAGGTCCGGTTACTGGCAAGCTGGTTGCTGATATGGTGGCAGGAAATGCAAATCAAGAATACTTATCTGCGTTGCGGGTAGATCGCTATTAAGGGAGCGAATGACGATGACAAAAACACTGGAACAGGTGGTTGCCGAACACCCATTTCCCGGTTTTCAGGAATGGTGGCAGATGGGGGATGTATTTATCTTGTTCATGGCGAAAGCAATTGGGCGTGAATGGCGAATTTTGCCGGGCAATACAGGGAATATTGAGGCAGCCAATCGCTATTTCAAACAATATATTCGGACTGTGTTCGCGAGAGATGCGAGTGATTCGCTGGTGGATGATTTTTTGACGCAGCAGGTAGGCGTCACGGTACAGTCCGGCGAGTTTGATGCGCTGTCCTATGCTTTTTACCGCGATGCTTTTGAGTGTATCGAGCAATATATCGAGCGATATGATCATTCGTTGGAAAGAGAGCGTCGTTTATTCACCAAACGGGTGGGCAAACAATTCTTCGACCAAGTCGCTGAGCATCTCAAGCTGGACTTGCCCGGTCAATTAAACGACGAAGCTGATTTCCAGCAGTTACAAACAGCCATTGATAGCACCGGGCGTTTTCTGGATGAACAGGGCTACCTGCGGGACAATTTCGATTTCACGTTTACTGTGCAGACACAATATCAAGAGCAACAGATTGAGCAGGATACGGACGATTTCTTGTCACGCCTGCAAAATGGTGGGCTGGCATATGCGCTGTACGAGATGGGCTATCCAGTGATTTTGCCCTCGGCGGTGTATTTGTATCATACGATGGGCGAGGCGCAGCATCATTCTTCTCGGACGATCGAAGAGTTGTTTGATCGTGTCGGCTATGAAGCGAGAGAAACGGATGACTTTGACCCGATTGGCTACCCGCCGGAGAAGGTCGTGGAACTGTGGGAGATCCGGAAGTTGTGATTATGTCTCCCAATCTTCAAGTGAAAGACCCTGAACTCGTCCAAACTCACGGGTGTTGTGTGTGACGACAATTAGTCCATGAACCATAGCAATCGCCGCAATTTGTATGTCGTAAGGACCAATAGGTGTGCCAGCTATTTCTAAGGAAGCTCGAACGGTACCGAAATAATCAGCCGCTTTGTCATCGAATGCTAAACTTACGAAGCGCACAAAAAAAGCATCCTGTTTTGCCCGTGATTGCTGGGGGTGTTGGCTTTTCGCAGAGCCGGCATACATTTCGCTCTTGGTGATTGCACTGATTACAATATCAGCATCGTCAATGGTAAGTATTTTTTGACGAATGTTGGGGCGCGTCCATTGATATAACGGATACAAGTGTTGGTATCCAGCAGGTATTTCATTCAATCTTGTCTCGTTGGTCAGGATGTAAGGGTTGATTGCGCTCGATGGGGTCATGTGCCAGACTTCCATAGGTCAGATCAACAAATTGTTCCCAGGGCATGTTTTTGTATGCTTCGGTTTCCAGATCTTGTTTGAGCGATGTGCTAAGATATTCCAATAGACGAGCTTTTTCAGCTAACGTCATTTGGCTGGCAAGCTGTTTTGCTTCATCATAGATATTCATCATTCCCCTCCAACGTTTGATAATATTCTACCATCATTCCATAAGAACAATTGAAGGGTATTCGATAGTTGACTATGAAGTACCAGTAACGGACGACTTTATCCGATTGGTTACCCGTTGGAGAAGGTCGTGGAATTGTGGGAATTCAGGAAGTTGTGATTTTGGGCAGCCTGATTCTTGCCGAAGCATTATTTCCAACTTTACCAATGATGTGCCCACTCAGGCGCAATAATTCGAGTTGACCTGTATTGATTAAAATCATGCAGCAGGATCGTATCTTCATTCGGGTTGTCGGGATTCAGGACTAGCAATTGTCCTTGCCGAGCAGCAACCAATCGCCCGGAGTGATCCCAATCTGCCCAGGAGACATCATCCAGTAAGATTTCCTCATGAGATGTGCGATTGACAATCGCATACGTAAAATCTTTTGTAGATACAGGCGGATGCCATTCCATCAGGATGTGATAAGCATCTGCCCGATTTGGTTTGTGCCATGTAAATACATGTGTCTTTTGCCAGGCTGTCTGCCAATCGGTTGCTTCATAAGCACCCTTGGGTTGCAATATCCATCCCTCCCGGTTGAGTCGTTGTGTGTAGACATTCATATCACCGGAGATACGTTCGCTAGTTTGGATGACTTTTAGCCATTTGGGTACTTGATGATTAGGATGTGTCTCAACACCCCAACCAGGATACCGATTTAGCCAGACCCTTTTGGGACTGACGAATAATCCACCGCCCATCCACGTTCCCCCGTTGCTCCATAGCGCAAGAGCCGTGAAATACGGTGGTTTGCAAATAGCTGTATACGTATCATAGTGTCCCGTATACGCCTCATAATATCCCTCTGCTCTGTTGTGGGTTCGCTCACTGTATGTTGAGGCGAAGTAAATCAACAAGGAACCATCTGGAGAGAGGTCACTAGCAGGAAGAATACCTTGCCTTTCAACCACTGACCGGTCTCAATCGTGTCACTTGAGGTATCCCATAAGGAGAGTTGAAACCAATCAGTTGGTCCGCGCCTGAAGATCACCGCTTTGCTGGATTCGCGGGCAAGGATGACATGCAATCGGCAGGGTGGCAATGGTCTTCGTTTCGACAAGCGCGTTAATCCTTGTACATGTTTGTGCGGATCATTCTATCATGCCTTACTATCCCCTTTTCACTTTCTGCTTCATATCTGGCGACAGCTTGACCAACGCTTCATGAGCAAATAGCGACCCAAGCGCAACAGCAATCAGGTACAGTCCGATGGATTCCAATCCGAGATTTTCGGCGAGACTACCGCCGATGCCAATCAACACGGCGGAGCCAATGCCCGACCCGGCGAAGATCAAGCCGACGGTGTTGGCGATGTGGGATTTGCTTACACGGCGCGGCACATCCGAGATAATCGTTCCGTACATCGGAGCCAGCGTGAAACCCATCAATAGCAAGCCGATAAAGGTGAAGCTATCGCCGATGTTGACGGCGATCAAAATCGCGCCGATCGTTGTGCCCACCATATTCAGGCGGATAAAGAGATCCGTACTCATACGGTCTACCAGCACCCCGGCGAGAAAACGACCGATGGTCAGGCTCGCCCAGAACAAGCCGATCCAATTTCCGGCTGTCTTGGGATCAATGTGACGCGATTCGATGAAAAGGCTATTGCTCAGTTGCCCGGCTCCGAGTTGTGTCCCGGCATGGAAGAAAAAGAGCAATATACTGATCCAGACGATGGGCAAACGCAGCGAATCTTTGATACTCGCCGAGGCAGTTTCTTCGGTTTCGCTGCTTAGTTGGAATTCCCAGCTTCGGGAATACATCAGCAGCAAGATCGTGAAAAGAATCTGTCCCGCAGCCAGCACCGCGTAGCTCATGCGCCAGGTAGCGTCTAGATCAAACACGATAATCGTAACGATGAAGGGACCAATGGTCGAGCCAATGCCAAAGAAGCCATGCAGCCAGTTCAGCCGACTGGGAGGATAATAGCTGGCGAGGAGGGTATTCACGCCCACATTGAGCGTAGCTGCTCCCAATGCCCAGAATGTCGCCGATAAAATCAGGGTTTCCCATGTTGGGGAGATGATATGCCCCAGCAAGCCCGTAACCCCAAGTGCAGCGCCGAGCAATAAGAATAGTCGCATTCCCATGCGTTCAATGAGCGTACCACTGACCACACTCATCGTCATCCGTCCGACGGTCAGGGTGGCTAACATAAAGCCGAGCGATTCCAGGGTAAGCTCAAAGGTCGCTTGAATGTGTATCCAGGCAACACCGAGAGCGGCAGCTACCATGCCCATGATGACAAAGCCAAAATAGGAAATGTACAGAAGGCTGGAGGATTGACGCATCATCAAAACTGCTTACTGCGAAAGCGCCTGCACCATCTCACGGAAGGCTGTTTTGTACTCGCCTGTGAAATCAAAGCGCGGGCTGCGCCGTAGGGCATCGGGCGGGTCGAGTGCTTCGACACGCGCGACGACAACGGGCTTGCGTTTCTCGCGGAAGAATTTCCAGGTGGCATCGATCTTGCCGTCATCAAGCGACTCATGCGAAAGGATATACACCATGCGGGCACATTCCTTGAGCGCCGGGTGGACGCCGCCTGCCCACTGAATCGGATTCTCCTTATCGTCATGTTCATGCATCCAGATGGCGATACCGATCTTTTCCAGATCTGCCGCAAGCTGCTGCGCCAATTCTTCATCCGATTCCGAATAGTTGATGTAGACCGTCTCGCGGGGGAGTTTGGGGCGTTTGCGCTTTTCCGAACCGCCAATGTGGATGGCATCCGGGCGATTCTTTTCATTGTGCATTTCTGTCTTGCCCATGCGGAAGACCGTGCCCCCGCAAATCGGGCAGACGCCGCGCGTGGCAGGCATCCCCTTGCGCGTCCAGACAGGCATGGGTTCTTCGATCTCTACCGATTCGCGGCAGCGCATACAGTAGCCTTCAATCGGATCGATTTCGTCGAAATAGTCATCCATGCTGGGTTCCTTTTTGAAGAAATGCGCGTTTCATTAAATATGTTATGAATTGAACCACAAAGGAGCAGATCATGCAAAGACCGATTACGCTATTGGATCGATCAGGTCGCAAACGCTCAGATCGACACAGCCACAGGCTAAGCCATCCAGCAAGAGTTGCTTCATCGTCTGGTACTGCTGAATGATGGTGTCGATTTCTGCCAGCTTGGTCTGTGCCAGTGCGCGCCACTGTTCGGAGATGGATTCATCGTCTCCATTCATTATCACTTTGATTTCTGCCAATTGAAACCCGGAGCGCTGCGCCAGCTTGATAAACTGGATATTTTGCAGGATGTCGGGTTCATACTTACGCTGCCCACTTATTCTTTTGGGCGCAGGCAATAAACCGATCTCCTCATAGTAGCGCAGGGTGGACGTCCGCAGACCCGTTCTGGCGGCGACTTCTCCGATTTTCATACCAACCTCTTGACTTCAAGTGAACTTGAAGTTTTATGCTATACAGAGTTGTTCAAATCATCAAGGATCGATCAGGAGAAAACCATGAGCCGTGATGAACAACAAACAAATACCATCATCGCACTAGAAGACATTCCGATTGCCTGCATTCCCGATGCCATTCCCGAGTCTGACTTTGCAGCATATGAATCCGCACGGGGCGCCATCTTTCAGGGTGTGCAACAGATTGTGGAGCGAGAAGCTGGCTATGAATTTGTATTTTCGATAGAGGCATTGCCGCAAATCGGCGTATTTGTTCATTCGGAGCGCCTGTGTTGCCCCTTCCTCGATTTCACAATTCAAGTACAGCCACAGGCAGAAACCGTGAGCCTGACTTTAAGCGGTGGCGAAGGCGTGAAAGAATTTTTGCATCAGGAGCTAGTGAGCCGCTTGGTGAAGGTGGAGTAGGGCTAATGAAGATATTTTGATTAGTGCAGTATTTATCTTGCATTTCCCCCTATGCTATACTGAGATTGTAACGTAGTCGTGACAGCAAAGAGTAATTAACATGTCTGCATTACCTAAAGATGACATTTTTCTGACAGAAGCCGAGTATCTAGCATTCGAGCGCTCTAGCGAGATCAAGCATGAGTATGTCGATGGCGAAATCTTTGCGATGGCGGGCGCAAGCGAAGCTCATAATTTGATTTGCTCTTATACTATTGCAAGTCTAATAGGTTCATTGGGCGACAAACCTTGTCGAGTTTATCCAAGTGATATGCGTGTCAAGATTGAGAAAATCGTAAAATACCGTTACCCAGATATCATCGTGGTCTGTGGTGAGCCGCAATTTGAGGATGAAGAATTTGATACGCTCCTCAACCCAACCATCCTGATCGAGGTGCTATCTCCTTCAACCGCATTGATTGATCGCGATGTAAAATTGCGTGAATACTTTGAGATCCCATCCGTGCAGGAATACTTGTTGATTGAACAGTCTGCACCCCGTATCGAACGTTATTTACGGCAGGATGTGCCGGACAAATTGTATACGCAAGTCGCTGGATTAGAGAGCCAGATTGAATTACCTTCGATTGCCTGTACATTGGTGTTGTCCGATGTTTATCGTAAGGTCTCATTCGAGGCAGATTCAGATGAGTAAAATCCGTCTCAATCATAATCGGTTGGTAAATCAGGATTTCGATAATGCTCATATAAACGGGCGATCTGTGCTTCCGTTACGCGTCCGGTGGAAAGCGGCGGCAACTCATCTTCGGGGAAGAAGTCTACGCCGGTCGTTTCGTAGCTGGTCGTGGCAGCCCCACCAATAATGTCACATTGAAAGAAGCACTTGTAGATGTGGAATTCATGTGGTGGATGCTCGTGCTTTAAGCGATCATACATCGCCAGTAACTTGACCGCTTTGGTTTGATACCCGGATTCCTCGAACATCTCTCGTTCGATGGCTCTGGCAGGCGAATCGCCAACATCTGCCCAACCGCCGGGCAGTGTCCAATTGCCATCGGCGCGCTCCCGTACCAGCAGAATCTTATCCTCGCGGAAGGCAACTCCCCGCACATCAATCTTCGGCGTTGCGTATCCTCTTTCTCTGTTATACAGATGCAAAATATGTTCGACGCTGGCGTCGGTATGGGCAGCGGCAATTTCTGCTGCTAATTCGCGGATTTGCTCGTAGCGCTCAATGTCATAGGGGTCTTCGGAGAATGATAAGCCAGTTTGTGCAATCGCCTGCAATCGTTGTACCCAGCCGATCCAATCTTCAGACATGAGATTCGCCTTTTGCTAGCTATCCAGAATATTTTATACACGGGTTTGGTCAAATTTCCTCAGTACATGGACTTATGTGGCTGGGAAACAATTGATGTTGAAACGCAATTCTATTGCAATATTCTTATGCTAGTCGTATATAATGACGTAAATGCCAACTGCTTAGAGAATAAGATGGATGAAGCTGCTGATGCCCGCCTCATTGTAGATAAAATGGGACAGGTAATTTTTGCGGACAACGGTTTTCTTAAGCTGACAGGCTTCGCTGAAATCGGTCGTATCATCGGCGAACCCCTTCATGATGTGCTTGGCGTCGACTTCCAGGTTGCTGAGCGATTGATGGTTGACTTGCGGGCAACCGGACAAATCGAAAATCAAGCGCTTCAGATTCATGATCAGGCAGGAGCTGTGCTGGACACGGTCATTTCTGTCTGGGGCACGTATGATGATGACAAGCTCATTGACTTTGATATCGAATTCAAGGCGATCAGCGAAAATGCCCTTCTTCTTTCCGTCGCACCCACATCCGCCCTCATGATTCCAGAAGATGGCAACTTGCTAGAAGCTTACGTCCAGGCACAAATCGCGGCGATGCGGAATCTAGTCGTGCAAGTGGGCGGTCATCGGTCATCGGATAATCTGGATCGAATCATTCACGAGACAGCACAGCGCAGCTCATGGTCCGTTCACATCTCTGATAGGGGTAATGTCACACTTGATTTCGACCCGGATGACAAAGCCCGCAGGAACGAGATACTGGGGATTTTTCTGGTGAAAGCGGTCAATTATGCCATCAACCTCGGTGGCTACCGCATTGTCACCCGTAAAGTCCAATCGGTACATGATGGAATGAACCCGGAAATGGGAACACTCTTGCAGGAGGTCGGCATCAGTGATCTCCTGAATGACCTCCTGCAACTTGAGCTATAATAACAAACGCTTCTCTCTGGCTGCTGAACAGATTTGCTACGCGATCTGGCGGAGCCGGAGTGCGCCTGCAAGCATCAAGACATAGCCCAAAATGAAGGCGAGATCGTGAACGACTTTTTGAGTATCTACGTCTGTCCACGAAACCACAACCGCCAAAAATCCCAGAACAACCAGCAACATTCCTGCCCCAAATAGGTTCAAAGCGGTACTCACAACACCTCCGCGTAAGCGATAGGCATAGAGAAGTGTCGCAAGGCTGGCGGCGATACCGATGATGATCGCTGCCCATAGGGTATAGCTACCGACAAACGTGGCGGGTCCTGCGGCTTCATCTTGTGCTAGAACCGGGGTAGCTGCCAACAGGATCACGCATAAAAGAAAGATGAGATGAGGGATCGTTTTTGCCATTTTGATTTCTCCTGAATGATGAAGTGTCTAATAATTCTGTACGAACCGTCATTTTCAGTGTAGCGGATATTCAAGTGATTCCTGATTAAGATTGCCCTTACGAATTGAGGCGCATCAATAATCTGTCGGTACAAATCATATATATTGACAGAATAATCAACATTGACAATATATGATGATTCAATCTACACTGAAGCCATAGACACATACAAAAAGTGAGGAAATCACAATGGTTATGGATTTGGTTGTTCGTCCGGGGTTGGAAGGGGTTGTTGCTGCCGATACCCGGTTGAGCTACATCGATGGGCAGGTCGGCGAATTGGTCATCGCCGGGTATCCGCTGGAAGAAATTGCGGGACACGCATCCTTTGAAGAGATGGTGTACCTGCTCTGGCATGATCGCCTGCCAAACGAAAAAGAACTGGCAGGTATCCAACAGGAGTTAACCGCGAAACGGAGCATCGGCGAACCAACACTTGCGTTACTCCGCGAAGCAGCGAAACAGGGTATGCCCATGATGGATGCGCTCCGAATGGCGGTCGGTACGCTCAGTTTGTACACAAGCGATGACCCGCTTGAAGCCTCGATGACGCTGGTGGCAGCCATGCCCACGATTGTCGCTGCCTACTGGCGCTTGCTGCAAGGCGATGACCCGCTTGCTCCTGATGCTGGTTTATCCCACGCAGCAAACTATCTGTACATGATGACAGGGGAAGCGCCTTCAGCAGCCAGGACGCGGGCGATGGAAACCTACCTGAATACAGTCATCGATCATGGACTGAATGCTTCGACATTCACTTCGCGGACGATCATCTCTACGCACTCTGATATGGTCTCGGCGATTGTGGGAGCTATCGGGGCATTGAAAGGTCCCTTACATGGTGGCGCGCCCGGTCCGGCATTGGATATGGTGTTCGAAATCGGCACAGCAGAAAATGCCGAATCCTTCATACGAGCCAAACTGGATCGCAAGGAACGGCTGATGGGTTTCGGGCATCGGGTATACAAAGTCCGTGATCCCCGTGCTGACGTGCTGAATACAGAGGCGCAACGCTTTTTCGTGGAGGGGGAAGGCGCAGACCTGTATGCGCTGGCGAAGCATGTTGAGCGGACAGCGATCGCATTGCTAGGCGAATACAAGCCGGGGCGCAACCTGCAAACGAATGTTGAATTTTACACGGCGCTTATTTTACATGGCATTGGCTTGCCGACGGATCTTTTTACGCCAACCTTTGCTGTTGCCCGGGTGGCTGGTTGGACAGCCCATGCGTTGGAACATTTAGACGGCGGACGCATCTTACGTCCCCGCGCCAACTACGTGGGTGTGAAAGATCGGCACTGGGTTGCGATTGGGGAGCGGGGTTGACCAATCGTCAAGCGCTCAAAGCACCTGCCTAAAAAAAAGATATGCGCTGTGAACGACGCTGCAATACCCTATCGATTATAGCCCCATTGATGGGGCTTCTATATATATTAGCTGGATGCTTCAGGAGTGACCCAAACCCTACCTTCCGTATACTCTCTGAGGAGAGTACTATTTTCACGAGTAGGTAGAGAATATTGTCAATCATTTCGAGGAGCTGCGAGGCACAGATGGCTAGAAAGATAATTATCGACACTGATCCGGGCATCGATGATGCGATGGCGATTTTTTATGCGCTACATTCGCCCGAATTGGAAGTTCTCGGTCTGACGACAGTTTTTGGCAATGCTGAAACAGACATCACGACAGCGAATGCCCTGCGCTTATTGGAAATCGCGGGGCGAGAGGATATTCCAGTCGCTGCCGGAGCCGAAAACCCACTCGCAACAACGTTTCATGGCGCTGCGGATTTTGTGCATGGGGCAGATGGTCAGGGAGATACCCAACTTGCTCCACCAACGACGAAAGCCATCACCAAACACGCTGTCCAGTATCTTGTGGAAACCATCCAGCAAAATCCGGGCGAGATCACCATTGCCGCGCTGGGACCTTTGACCAACATCGCTATGGCGCTTTTGCTAAACCCGGATATAGCAGAAAACATCAAGGAAATTGTCTTGATGGGCGGGAATGCTTTTGTGCCTGGCAACGCCACCCCAACAGCAGAAGCGAACATCTTTAACGATCCTGAGGCAGCCGATGTCGTTTTTCGTGCGTCCTGTGCGATCACGATGCTTGGGCTGGATGTCACCGAGAAAGTTATCATGAGTTCTGAGCAGCTTGATAGCATCGCTGCAATCGATAATCCACCCGCTCAGCATCTGGCAAAGATCCTTCGATTTTACAGAGATTTTTACATGGATCGCTATGGACAAGGTCGAATCCATATTCATGATTCGACCGTGATCACCTATTTGCTGAATCCCTCTCTTTTCGCCACTGTGAAATACCCCATTTGTGTGGAAACGATGGGAATCAGCCGGGGAAAAACCTGGCCCGCCTTCGGTTTGTCGGATCTGGAAGAAGCGTGGTCGGGCAGGCAGAACGTCAATATTTGTACAGATGTTAACGCAGCAGAAGCCGTTCAGATGGAGTTAAACCGCCTCAGGGGATAATCTCGACAGGCGCTCAAAGCACCAGCCTAAAAAAAGATAAGCGCCGTGAACGATGCTATGTTATCTTGATTTTCCTATAGCCCCATTGATGGGGCTTCTAAATATATTAGCGGGATGCTTTGAGCATCCAGTGTCAATTACGCGCCACCCTCAGCGCGTTCCTTCAATCCAGCACAGAATTCTTCGAATACCGGATTCATGTCGGGGATCGTCCTGCCAAACAAGGGCAAGAGCAACCCACTGAATTCCTCGGTGAGTGTGAACTTCGTTCCTTCGCCAGCGGCTTCTAAGAGGAAGGTGCGCTCCCCGGAGAACAAGCCCAGCGGCATCCCCGAACTTCACACCATTTTGCTGTTGGGTTCGAAGGCGCTGACTGTAACATTGAAGGCACGATTGGGGGCGATCTTGGCGTAAATCTTCAGCTTGCCGCCGGAGGAGATACCACCTTCCAGGCTGGTCATGCCCGGGTCCCATTCGGTGTATTTGGAGCCGTCCGTGAGAACGCCCCAGACAGTTTCCGGCGAGGCATTTATTTCGGTACTGGCAGTATATGAAAGCATGATTCGCTCCTGAAATGATGCTTTTAACTTGTCAGATAGTGTAAGGACGAGGCATGCCTCGTCCCTGCGGAATCATTATATGAGAGATTTGTGTCTGTGCGCCATCAATCGATCGGCAAGACATCACGCGGTTTGCTGCTGCCGTCTTTCGCCGGACCAACCACGCCCTGTTCTTCCATCGTGTCGATCAAGCGGGCGGCTCGTGTGTAACCGATTCGCAGTTTCCGTTGCAGCATGGAAACTGATGCCCGATTGTGTCGCCGTACCATTTCGACGGCGGTTTCGTAGAGTTCGTCTTCCAGGGCATCCGCGCCATTGCCAACGGCATGGTTGGTAGATGTCGATCTGGGGTTGCTGTCAGCATTCGGATTGTTGCTATCCCAGAACGCTTGTTGCCGGACACGTTCTCCACGCGGTAGCACCGAATGGGTAGGCTCGGCAGGTTGTGTGCCTACCGAGGATAGGGCGCGTATCGGTTGTGGCGCGGCGGCTTCTGGTTGCTTGAGCGCTTCCATCTTCCAGTAGCGCACGATGTTGTTGATCTCCATATCGGAAACGAACACACCCTGTAGGCGCAAGGGCGCAGGCGAATCGCCACTGAGATAGAGCATATCCCCTTTACCGAGCAATCGTTCTGCACCGGGTTGGTCGAGGATAACACGACTGTCCACACCACCCGCTACAGCAAACGCGATCCGTGCCGGGAAGTTGGCTTTAATCAGACCCGTGACAACATCCACCGATGGACGCTGGGTAGCGATCACCAGATGAATACCAGTCGCCCGTGCCAGCGCTGCGATACGGGTGATGACCCGTTCCGTTTCTTCCGGCGCGAGCATCATGAGGTCTGCCAACTCATCGATGATGACGACGATATACGGCATCGGCTCTTCATCAGGATCGAGGTGTTCATTGAAGTCCACGATATTCCGTGCGCCCGCGTTACTGAATTGCTTGTATCGCTCGTCCATTTCGCGGGTGACCCATTTGAGCACGCCGACGATCCGTTCGAGTTCGACAACAACGGGTGCAATCAGATGCGGAATGCCGTTGTAGCCTGTTAGCTCCACCCGTTTGGGATCGATCATGATGAGCTTCACAGTATCCGGGCGGTTGCGCACCAGAATACTGGTGATGATCGCATTCACCAGTACGGACTTGCCCGAACCGGTTGTTCCGGCAACCAGGAGGTGAGGCATCGATGTCAGGTCAGCAGAGATGGGAGAACCATCTACACTTTGCCCAAGCCCAATCGCTAGCGGTGTTTTGATCCGCTGGAAATCGGGTGATTCCATCACATCCCGCAGGCTTACCAGTGACGGTTCGGCATTCGGAACTTCGATCCCGACAAAGCCTTTACCGGGTACAGGTGCTTCCACACGAATGGATTTCGCACCGAGCGCTAGTTGCATATCTTTATCAAGCTGCGCGATTGTGCTAACTTTTACACGGCTCTTCTTGCCGGAGCGTGCAGTCAGGTAATCTGGCTCGACGCCAAATTGCGTAATCACCGGACCTGTGTTCACTTCTACAACACGTCCCGGTGCGCCAAAACTTTCGAGCGTTTCTTCGATCGTCTGCGCCTTTTCCAGCAATTGCTCGCGGTCAAATTCCTGTTCCGACCCAATCGCTAACAGGGTGCGATATTCAGGCAGTTGCCAGTTCTGTCGTTTCTTCGATTGGTTCGTCGGTCCTGTCGAAACTGGCAAAGGCATCGCCGTTTGCTTACCCGGGTTGATGGCTGGCGAAGCAACTGTTGGTTCTTCGGCAGGAGGTTCTGGCGTGAACGACGCCGAGGCGGTCGAAACAGGCGCTCCCGGTTGTACAATCGGAGATATTTCTTTGTCGTGCGTCAGAATATCTTCCGGTCGTCCCATTGGCGAAAAGCCGCTTCCCGTTTCCACGGTTGCTGCTGGTTGCGCGGGCACAGTCGGTTCCGGCGTTTGTTGAACCGGTTCCGGTGTTGTCGGCGCAACGGGTGCTGCCGGAGCCGGGCTTGCTGGTTTTACAGGCACTGTTCTATCCGTTTGTCCGCTTCGTAGCTCGTTCAAGCGTTCCAACCGGGCTGCCATCGGATCAGCAGTTGGTGTGGCTGTTTCCATATCTGGCGGATCTATGATTGGCGATGCCGCGACGCTGGCTGCTGGCGCCATTGGTTTGGCGGCTTCTTCTTCCTCTTTCACCTTGCCATTTGTTGTATCCGGGGCGGCTGGTGCAGACGACGCAGAGAACAGCGACGAAGCGGCTGTACGCGTTGGTGGCGCAACGGGTGAAGATGATTTGAACGATGGGATGGCTGGTTTTGGCTTCTGGCTCGGCAAGATGCCAATGCGCTCCATCTTCTCGATCTCGTCATCCATATCATCGTCGCCATCCTGTGCCGGCGGTGTTGCTGCGGCTGGGGTTGGCTTGATATCGAAAAGCGATTTTGTTTGTTTGGCTTCTGTGCCTCCGAAAGCGGGTTTCGCCGTGGGGACAGGGGCACTGTCCGGCGCACTGGCGGTTGTTTCCCGTTGAATGCGACCCATCAGACCACCAATCGTGGTTGTTGGTTGCTCTGCCACAGCCGGGGCAGGACTACTCGTTGCCTTATCATCATCCACGCTGGCTGCAATAGCCGGTGCTGACGGTGGCGGTGTTTCCTGTTTGTTGCCACGACGGAAGCGACCCATCAAGCCGCCCGCTGCTCCACCAGCGACTGCTGCGACCGCATTGCCAGGGCTTACGCCTCCTGCGCGATCATCTGCTTTTTGCCCGACTAGCGGTTCAGGCGCTGGCTGATTGCCACGACGGAAGCGCCCGAATAAGCCCCGCCCGGATGTTTCTTGCACCGGAATGGGTTGTTCGCTGAGCGCTTCGGCGTCACTTTCGCCATTCGAGCCAAGTGCTTGCCCACCACGACGGAAGAGAATATCCCGTTGTTCAATGGGTGTTGCCCCACCAGAGGGTAGCACGGCTGCGGCTGTGCCCGGTAAGGCTTCTGGTTGCGGGCGGCTAACGCTGATCTGCGGTGCAGCGGCTGCTTGTGCTCGCTGCGCTGCCAGCTTCTCTGCACGACGTTGTGCCGCACGATTTTGCAAGCGAGAACGGAACCCGCGCCACAGACTAATGCCGATCACAGCAATCTCTGAGGCACTCTGGCGTGTAATCAGCATGGCACTGACCACAATTAAGAACAGCAGCACAAAGAAGCCGCCGATCTCTGTCACATTAGAGACCAGTTCAAAATACATAACTGCGCCTAGTAATCCGCCGCCATCGTGCAATTGTCTCCACGACATATCCAGACGTAGTTCCAGTAACTGCGCGCTCGTTATGCCCTGATAGCTAAACGAGTCGATATACTGGAAGAGTATCAATAGGCTGATATATCCCAATACGATTCCGGCAATCCGAACTGGATCGACGGTGGGTGCGTTTTCACCAAAATGGCGGACAATCAACCACATGCCGACAGCGAACAAGCCAACCGGGAATGCCAGCGCACCCCAACCAAGAAGCTCTCCAATCGCGTTGTTTAAGCCGCTGATGGCTGCCTGTTCGCTGGAGAGGGCGCTGAAGAAAATAACGAGTGAGAAAAAGACCATTCCTACACCCAATATGTCCAGCTTATTATCCAGCGATAAGCCATCGTTTTGAACTTTGGGCGCTTTGCTCCGGCGCGGTTTGCTCTGTTTTTGGCTGCGTTGATCTTCGCCGCCACCACGGTTGAATATGCCGGATACGCGTCCTAACACACCGCCCGACGATTCTGATGCGGCGGCTGATTTCCCACCGCGATCTCTGCCGAGGGCGGATTGTCGTCCACCAGAATCGCTAGATTTTCCTCGTGCAGTAGATGAGGAACTGCCAAAACGACCGCCGCCCGATCCACCGGAGCCACTGTCGCGGTTGCCACCGAATGGCGAGCGTCCGCCTCCGGATGTCGCTTTATCGTCTTTTTTATCGCCCCGACTGAAGCGTGAAGTCAGTCCACCCAGACGGGATTTGCCGCCGTCATCGGAGGAAGAACGTGAGTCCTTCTTGCCCCCCTTATCGTCGCCACCACGCCGCAGCCCGCCAATGCGTGAGCCGCCGCCAGATGATTGAGCCGATACGGATCGTGTCGTGCCGGTTGCTTTTTTATCGTCTTTTTTATCGCCCCGGCTGAAGCGCGAGCTAAGCCCTCCCAGCCGCGAACCACCGGAGTCATCGCCCGATTTCACGGCGCGCGATGTACCCGTTGCTTTTTTATCGTCTTTTTTGTCGCCCCGGCTAAAGCGAGAGCCAATGCCTCCTAAACGAGACTTGCCGGAGTCATCACCGGATTTCGCCGCGCGCGATGTGCCGGTTGCTTTTTTATCGTCGCCTTTGTCTCGGCGGCTACTGCCCATTAGCTGGCTACGCAGGTCATCAACCCCTTTGGAGCCACCAGAAGATTTGCCGGAGCCACCACCGAAGCGTCCCCCGGAACCGGAACTGCCAGAAGATTTGCCAGACCCGCTACCGAAACGGCTACCCCCGCCAGAACCGCCAGAAGAAGACTTCGAGCCAAAGCGCGAGCCGCCACCGGAACCAGAACCTGAGCTTTTTGTTGAGGAGCTACTACCAAAACGGCTACCACCTGATCCTCCGGACTTCCCCGAATCTGACGAAGAGCCGGAACCAAAGCGCGAGCCACCACCGGAGCCAGAACTTTTGGATGAAGAACTGCTACCAAAACGGCTGCCGCCTGAACCGCTTGATCCACCCGAACCACGAGAACCGCCGCCACTCAAGCGCGCGCCACTCCCACCAAAGGGTGAACTGGGGGCTTGTGATTTACCACCGCTGCCAAAGGATGAGCCAGAACCAAAACGAGAGCCAGATGAACTGCCACCTGCACGATCACGTCCCGGTAGATTGGAAGAGCCAAAGCTGCTGAAGGGGCTTTTTCCACTGCCTTTGGAAGATGATCCTAACGACTCGTCGTCGTCCTCATCTTCATAGTCATCATCGTCATCGTAATAGTCATCATCGTCGTAATAGTCGTCGTCGTCACGCCAGCTCATAGCGTTTCCTGTTCAACTTTTCCAATAGAAAACTAGATGAGGGCATTTAATGCCACTCACTACAGGTTTATCATACCATAAATCAACAGTTCTGGCGATAAACTTAGCACAAAAGTTCTATAAGGGTTGTGTGGAATTCGGACGCAGTCTTTATTTTCCCGGTGGTGAGGAGAGTGTATGCAGGTCTTCCAGCATAATATCGCCCCGGCGGAGGGCTGCCAACGCAGCAGTATGGCGATCCGTTGCCTGTAGTTTATCCATCGTTCCGGCGATGACTTCAACTAGTTGTGTCATGGACATATTTAGTTCGCGGGCGATGTCGTTGTTTTCGTACCCGCCAGCGACATACAGCAATACCTGGCACTCTGTCTCGTCCAATCGAGATTGATCGTTCCCAGCGCCGATCAAGCCAGTCACCATTTTTTCGGCGATGCCTTTGCCCAGCACCATCTCGCCTTGCACGACCTTGTTGATGCTGTCGATCAACTCCGATTCATCGGCAGATTTGAGGATATATCCGTTCGCGCCTCGTCGTAAGGCTCGCATGATATACGAATCTTCATCCCGCCCGGTTAATACCAGTACTTTTACATCCGGTAGCTGGGAACGAATTTGTGGCAGGATATCCAGTCCACCTTTCCCCGGCATGTTCAGATCAAGGATCAGCAGATCGGGCTGAATCTCCAATGCCTGTTCCAGCGCGGTATCCCCGTCTCCGGCTTCTGCCACGATGATATATTCATCATGGGTTTCTAAAAAGCTCACGAGCGTTTTCCGCAGAATCGTATGATCGTCTGCCATCATGATCCGAACAGTGGAGCTTCTCCGACCGCCCGGCGTTAGCTTATCGGTTTGCAAGGTATCGGCTAGCCCGGCGGGGCGTCTGCTATGCGTGGGTGCATCGGGCATTACTTGCAATTGATCGGGAAGCGCGGCTTGTAGTGCCTGCGCCAGTGCATGACAACTCTGGAACCGACGATTGGTCTTCTTTTCCAGTGCTTTCAAGATGACATGTTCTAAGCCAATTGGAATTTCCGCAACGACCAGACGCGGCGGTGGGGCGGGTTGCTGTACATGTTGCAAGAGCAAGGCGGTAATATCATCGGCATTGAATGGCAATTGTCCGGTTGCCATCTCATACAACACAATCCCCAGCGAATAAATATCGGTGCGTCGGTCGAGTTCTAAACCCTGCGCCTGTTCCGGCGAAATGTAGGCAGGTGTACCGATCACCATGCCCGGTTGCGTGACGCGCTTGGCTTCTCGCGGGAGCGCCAGCCCCAGATCCATGATTTTCACCTGACCCTGTGGCGTGACTTTGATGTTGGCTGGTTTGATGTCCCGGTGGATGATGTCATTTTCATGGGCATAATCTAGGGCAACGGCAATCTGTGTGCCCAGCCGCACCACAACCTCTGGCGCTGACGGAATATAATGGCTGAGCGGATCGCCTTCGACGTACTCTACCACCAAAAAATGACGATCTTGATCTTCGCCAATATCATGGATCGCCATAATATTGGGATGATTCAATTGGGCGGCTGCCGTTGCTTCCTGGAAAAATCGTTTGCGTGTCGTGTCCCGCACTTGTGGCAATAGGACTTTGAGAGCAACATCTCGACCCAGCAAGGAATCGAAGGCTTGGTACACTGTGGATGTAGAGCCATCCCCAAGATGTGCCTGTATTTCGTAGCGCTGGTTTAGTTTTGTTCCGATCATAGGATTCCGTCGTTTAGTCGGCGGTTCTTAAATTACCTAAGAGCATACCACAGCGAACGATCTCCTGCACTGAATCCATCTTCGTCTTTAACAAACGAAAATGGCATACGAGCAAAATCGTGCTGGCTTGGTTGATTGTAGCACAGGGTCGCGCTGCCGACGATTCGTAATAGATATGAAATAGAAAGAATATGCGTTAGATATGATGGTAGGAGAGCATGATGGTATCGCCAACCATGATCGTATCATCCGGGCGGACGGGATGTGAGCCGTCGGTTTGCTTGCCATTGACGGCAGTTCCATTTGTCGATCCCAGATCTTCCACACTGAGTCCGTTTTGTTGAATGGTCAACCTCATATGACACCGGCTAACCTCGGGATCATTGATGGAGAAATCATTGGCGGCATCTCGCCCAATCGAGATCATGTCTTTTTCAATCTGGAACATCTCATGCAGGCGAGGTCCGCGCCGGATTACCAACCAGTGCCCTGGTTCGGTGGGCATCACTGTGCGTTCATAGGTTGGTAGCGCGGGTTGGGGCGGCGGTGGTGGCGCAGCCGGGGAGGGCATCGGCGAAGGCGCTTGTTCTTGCGGCTCCGGTGCAGGCGGCGTATACAACAGCCGCTTGAACTCACGCAAGAAGTGATCCCAGAAATGTCGCTCATCCGTCCATGCACTGAGATCGAACTTTTCTAACGAGGTCAGGCGCGGATGTAATTTGGCGGGCTTGATTTGAATGAGAAAGACAGGGATGCCCATGCCCAGCGCCAGTGCCCACTCATAGGTTACATACATCGAAGACACCGCATTGGGCGAGAGGATCACAAGGACAGCGTCAGAAGAGGCAATGGCTTCATCAATCCCAATCCGCCAATCCTGCCCCGGGCGCG
Source organism: Epimenia babai (assembly GCA_011762755.2). Classification (NCBI taxonomy): domain Eukaryota; kingdom Metazoa; phylum Mollusca; class Solenogastres; order Cavibelonia; family Epimeniidae; genus Epimenia; species Epimenia babai. Next base: position 49,091 of record WURV02160998.1, on the reverse strand, counting down.
GATGGGGATCGATCCAGGGCTTAAAGCCGGTGTGGATCAGGGCATCGACGGTTTTCTTCACAAAAGAAACATCTTTAGGCGAATGAGAAATAAAAATATGTTTCATCGTTATGCTACTTTCTCAAAATAGGTTGCCAGTACATCCCGGGAGGCAATATCTTAAATGAAAAGGAATAGGTTGTTCCAGTATGTAGATTGATGTCTATGTTGTTTGCCGATTGCGTACTACTGCTTATGTTCTTCCCATAACTCTCGCAGCACTTGTTCCTGGGCTTCTTTTGCCAGTTTACTCGCCTTGAGCTTGTGTTGAATATTGGTGAATTCAGATTCGGCGAATGCTGCCCATCCGCACACCTGAACGGAAAAAAACGCCACACCTTCCGGGTCCCAATCGTCTTCCTGCGCCGATACCGCCAATTTATGAACGATGAACGATGAAGCCCCCGCCGTCGAGAGACCGAGCGGACCTGTGCTTTTGCGAAGGTCTTTGACTTGATTACCCGAGCGTTCGGCAACTTCCGCCAGGGCAGCGAACGAATCGGCATTATTCACCGTGGAAACCAGTTCTTGTAGTCCTGTTAGTTCTAAGACAACCACCAGTGCCGGGCGCGCTTGCTCCCAGACACGCCAATCCACAAATGAGCGAATCATAGCGTCAGGGAAAACATCAGTATCCAGATGGTCGAGCATGTTTTTCATGTGCATTGCTCCCAGATAAAACAAGCCTATTTGATAGCAAAAAGTGGTCAATTATGGGATGCCACATTTTTCCTATCATACCATTCAGTCGAGGGAGATGGCATTAATGTTTGTGGTCTGTAATGTCTGGTAATATGAACGAAGCTCTGGATAGAATTTTGTAAATTATATAAAACTAATAAAGAAAAGGTTTGCTTTCGGTTGAATTATAACGATTTGCTTGACACATGTCTTAAGAATCCCCTATAATTTCAAACATAAGAGCAACCTTAATAAACCTGTTTTGTGTATTTTACACGATAACAAGGGTCCTTTGTTACATGACATCGCATTCCGGGAGATTCCTCAATAAGCGCGTATTGAAGCTGAATGTTGGATTTTTGTTATCTGACGGTCCCGGAAATATTCGCGATATTGAATTGGACATTCCTTCACAAATCAAAGTCTCTGATGATCTCATTCTGAATTACGTTCAGAGTAGTCTTCGGTTGAGCCGAACCAAAGAGGGGATTCTGGTACAGGGTACGATGCGAACCAGTATTGAAAATGAATGCTCTCGCTGCCTGGATACCATTTCTCAAGAGCTATCGTTTGATATTGAAGAATTGTTTGCCCATCCCAATCCGGCAACGGCAGAGTTTTCCGTCAATGCTGCGGGCGATCTTGATCTTGCACCCTTAGTCCGGGCAGAAGTGGTGATCAAAACCGCCCAACCTGCCCTATGCCAATCTTCCTGCCAGGGAATTTGCCTGGTTTGTGGTACCAACCAGAATCTTGAACAGTGTGATTGTGAGACGGATCGTATTGATCCTCGCCTGGCAAAGCTAAGTGAACTTCTCGATGCAGCCGATTAAGCTGTAAGTTTTATCAACATTATTCATATTCATGATGATCGGGGGATGTTGCCTTGACTGATTTTGATGGTGCATTTGACGCTGATATGGACCTTATGCCTGACCTCACCTATATTGAGGAAGAGCCAACCGATACGACAGATGAATTTGAGGCGCTATATTTCGCCGAAGGCAATGATGCCCTGTTTGAAGAATCGCTGGCGGAGGAAGAGACCGAGTTTTATGATGAAGAGGATCATGATGATCAGTATGATCTTTCGGAAATCGCCTCCAATGACACTGTCGGTCTTTACCTGAAGGAAATGGCACGCGTTCCTCTCTTGTCCACAGAGGAAGAAGTCAGCCTGGCAATGCGCTTAGAAGCCGGGCAAGAAGCCGAGCAACAACTGCTCCAGCATATGGATCATGAAAAAGCAACCGAATGGCGATTCCTCGTTCAAGATGGGATCAATGCCCGTGAACATCTCATCAAAGCCAATACTCGTCTGGTGGTTTCCATTGCGAAGAAATATATGACGCGCGGTGTTCCTTTTCTGGATTTGATTCAGGAAGGCAACCTGGGATTGATGAAGGCGGTTGAAAAGTTTGATTATCGCCGGGGCTATCGCTTTAGTACCTATGCAACCTGGTGGATTCGCCAAACGATCACCCGGGCAATTGCCGATCAAGGGCGTACCATCCGTGTGCCTGTCCATATGAGCGATCGCATTCGTCGTTTGTATCGCGTGGCACGTGATCTGGAGCAAGAATGGGGACGCAAGCCCAGTGTTGACGAGATCGCTACAGCGATGGAGATCGAGCCTCGCAAAGTGCAATGGATGCTGAAGGTTTCATGGCAACCACTGAGCCTTGAACATCCCATTGGCGAAGATGATGATAGCGAACTCGGTAATTTCATCGAGAATGAAACATCTCCCACCCCCTCAGAAAGTGCCCATGGCAATCTTCTTAAAGAAAAAATTGAAGAATTATTGACAACTCTCACCCCTCGTGAAGCGCGTATTCTACGGTTGCGCTTCGGTTTACAGAATGGGCGCAATTATACTTTAGAGGAAGTTGGGCGAAAATTCGGTCTGACACGTGAACGTATCCGTCAAATCGAAGGACGTGCCCTACGGCGTTTGCGTCATCCCCGCCGTAGCCGCCAATTAAAGGATTATCTATAATTAGCTCCGCAAGCTGATTACAACAATATTGAGTAAGGGAGGGTTGCAATGCCCTCCCTTATTCATTTGTATTTGTATTACAATATCCCCTTTGAATCAGGTACTGATTCTTTCTTTGTAGCCATCGAGAATTGGAAACAACAAATGAAGATTTATACCAAATCGGGAGATACCGGGACAACCAGCCTCTTTAGTGGTGGGCGGGTCAGCAAAAATCATTTGCGTGTCGAAGCCTACGGCACGGTTGATGAACTCAATTCGATCATTGGCGTTGGGCGAGCGCATCGTCCGAGCCAGCAAACGGACGAATGGCTGGAACAGGTGCAAAATCAACTCTTTCATCTGGGCGCAGATCTGGCAACGCCGCTGGATGCCAAAGCAGAATGGGTCGTTCGCATGGATGCCGAAAGCGTGGCGTGGCTAGAGACAACCATTGACCAGATGACTGCGGATCTGCAACCCTTGCAGCACTTCATTTTACCGGGCGGTTCGCTCGCTGCTGCCCAACTACAGGTTGCCAGAACCGTTTGTCGGCGTGCAGAGCGTCTGGTGGTTCATCTACAAACGGAAGATGAAATAGGAGAACAAGTCATCCCCTATCTCAATCGCCTATCGGATTGGTTGTTCACGCTGGCACGCTGGGAAAATAAACAGGCGGGTATCGAAGAAGAAAAATGGAGTGTGCGCTAGCCCCTTAACCTTGCCCGTAAATTGTTGCTGACACTTGTGAATGCCACCGCGATATTTGAGATAAACAAACGCATTTGTTATATTCGGATATAAGGGTAGGTGTAAAGATTTGTAATATTGTTCGCAAATGGAGGTGGCAAATGGCGTTTTATTTATGGCAAGTTTCTTATTCGGACGATGCCTGGCAAGCACAGGTCAAAAACCCTAAAAATCGCATGGATGTGGTGCGCCCCATCGCCGAGAGCCTTGGTGGCAAGATCATTGACGCGTGGTTTGCCTTTGGCGAATATGATGTTGTTGTGATCCTTGAGATGCCCGATAACGTCAACATGGCAGCCCTCGCCCTGGCATCAACATCTGCGGGAATGATCAAGGCAGGCAAAACGACGGTTCTCCTGCCGCTTGATGAAGGCGTAGAAGCGATGAGGAAAGCCGGGGAAATTACCTACCCGACGCCCAGGTAAAAATAGTTTTCTCAGCAAAGGGCTTTCGCTCGATGAACGCTAAGCCCTTTCAATTGTTTATGGTCTCCATTGGACTGTTCGTCCTCTTTGAAACAACCGTTATAATCGAATCTGTTTATTTTGAATCAGAATTTCAAGAAGAGGAACATCGCTGTGTCAACGAAGAAAGCTGTTATCACGGGTGCAGGTCAGGGCATGGGACGGGCGATTGCGCTCAAGTGTGCTGAGAATGGCTCGCACATTGCCTTAATTGGGCGGACAAAGAGTAAACTCGATGCCGTCGCAGAGGAAGTCAACGCTCTTGGTGGGGCAGCTTCTGTTTACGCCTTAGATGTGACGAATCTGGATCAAGTGAATGCTCTTGGGGAGCAGCTTGCCGATGAATCAGTGGATATTCTTGTCAATGCTGCGGGGGAGGCATTGATTAAACCGTTTCAAGATACGACCGACGATGATCTTGAACGAATACTCGATGTCAACCTGAAAGGTCCGTATCGCACGGCACGGGCACTTTTGCCAGCGCTCGGCAAGAGTGGAAACGCCAGCATCATCAATATTGGTTCGATTGTTTCGATTGAGGGTAAGCCGGGCGTTTCTGCCTATACCGCCGCCAAGATGGGATTACGCGGTGTATCGGAATCGCTTTCCGCAGAATTGCGTGAAGAGAATATACGGGTGATTATGCTGGCTCCCGGTCCGGCAGATACGCCCATGCGCTGGGATGCGACGCCCGATTTTGACCGCAACATGTTAATTTCACCGGAATCGATTGCCGATGTCGTGTGGCATCTGGTGAATTTGCCGCCGGGTACAACGACGAATACTTTCCTCCTGCGATCCAGCAATTTGGCGTTGTGATCCCCGCGAACGTATTGATTGATGGACACGATTCTCGGTGAACTCGTCAAAATAGCAGGGATCTTTGGTCTCTCATGGTTTTCGTTTTGGCCCGCCATGCCGGCTGGATTGGCGCTTGGCTTGCATCCAGGTGTTGTGATTCTGGTGACAACGATCAGCTATGGGAGTGGTGTGCTGATCGTTCTTGTACCCGGCGAAAAACTTAAACGCTGGATCATGAAGCGCTTTGACAGGCAGGCATCTGAACAGTCCGATACAGAATCATTGATCCGGCGTATATGGGAGCGCTACGGGGTCATCGGCTTTGGGCTGCTGGCTCCGATGACGGTTGGGGCACAGATCGGGGCGATTCTCGGAATCGCTCTGAACATTCCGCCCCGGCAATTATTCTTGTGGATGCTGGTCGGCGCGTTGGGTTGGGCAGTAATTTTGACATTGCTTTCGCTTGCCGGCATCCACAGTCTGGACGCCATTTTGTGATGTGAGGTCGCCCTACAAGCTGCATTACAAAACCATTTCATCCTCATACATATTCCGTAATCTTGTGGTCAAAGCCTCCACTTTTATGATATGATGCGAAGCAAAGATAAAATTGGTTATTTAGAGGTTCCTTTTGGTTACACAAAATCTTTCTTCAATTGATGTTGAGTCAACCCCAGACTTTGAAGAACGATGCGTCAATGTAATTACTCGCTGGAATGCTGGCGAAATGCCCTTCCTCGATGCTTTGAAATCGCTGCAGGGTTTATTACGAGAAGCAACCAAACTCAACCACACGGCAAACCGTGGGCGTGCCGAACATCTTCTGGGCTATCTTTACCATTATCACGGCAGCCTGAATACCAGTATCCATCATTATAATAATGCACATCGCTACTTTGCTCGCCTCAGCAACTACCGTCGTATGGCTACCATGGATTTGAACCAGGGCGAAAATTACCGGGGCAAAGGCGAATTTCAATACGCGCTCCAACTCTATGATAGTGCCGTCGAGATTGCTGAATCACTGGGCGATTTGCCTATTCAAGCCTATGCCCACGCCAATATCGGTCTCACGTGGCTTAGCATTGGGGATTACAACAAGGGACGTGCTTCTTTACTGGAAGCCTATGCACTGGCACAAAAATGGGAAACACATTTGGATCGCCGTCCGGGATTGTACTGTGAGATTCATCATGGGCTGGCGCGCATCTATCTCTTTGCTGGAGACTTGGAAGCTGCCTGGCAACAAGCGCGTGCCTGCCTGGACAACGCTGAACAACCCCTCCAGATCGGGTTTGCTAACCAGATTCTTGGGGACGTGCTAACGGCGCTTGGTGAATGCCCGGACCCGGATATGTCCGCAAACCCCGATGATTATTATCGGACGGGGATCAACGCATTGTGCGAGATTGATGCCGAAGGGGAGAAAGCACGTCTGATCTTTTCTCAGGCGAAAAGCTATGCTCGCCGGGGCAAACGTCGTGCCTCCGCGCGAAAGTTTCAGGTTGCGCTGGACATCTTTACGCGGCTGGGCATGGTCGATGATGCGCAGAAAACGGCAAAAGCACAACTAGAAGTCACATAAAGCAAACTTTGCTGAACCCGACCATGCACTAGTATCAACGGCGATTCCTCGTCAATCGCTCTTTTCGATCACTTCATACAATACACTTTGGAACATTAACATGGTTGCGACCCCGTCTTCCTCATCCCCCGATGAATCTCCTTCTGGTTCATCCAGCCAGAACACAGATGCTGAATTCAGAGAACAACTGGATGTAATTTTCGATCGCTGGCGAGATGGCGAACTGCCGTATGTCGAGGCACTGACTCATTATGAAGTGCTCCAAAATGAGGCGATTGCCCGCAAAGATCTGGTTCAGCAGGGCAATGTTGAGATGGTTCTGGGCATTATGCAAGGCTATCGAGGAGATCTGGATGCTGGGCTGGCGCGGTTTAAGGCGGCGCGCTCACTTTTTGATGAGGGGAAAAACCGGGAGCGCGTGATTTCCAGCCTCTTGAATATCGGCGAGACCTATCGTCTCAAAGGCAATTTCACTTATGCGCAGCGTTATTTCCACGCCGCCTCGGAAACGGCTCAGGAAATCAATGCTATTCACACGCAGACACTGGCGCTGGCGAACGAAGGACATATTTTGATCAGCATGGGGCATCATGGCTCTGCACGAGAAGTGCTCGAACAAGCGCTGGCATTGAGCCAGGAAGAAGATTCAGAGGACATTTCACCGCCGCGTGAAGTCGATCGCTGGGATACCCAATGTGAAATCCAAACAGCGCTGGCAGAAATTTGCTTGACGGAAAAGAATATGGAGGCGGCGCGGGATCATGCCACACATGCCTTACAACTGGCGGAGAAATTAGATTACCCCTACCGTCTTGGGTTTGCGAATCGGGCGCTGGCACAGGTCATTAGTGAATTAGAGGATGTGCCTGACGATTCGTTTTCTTCTGACCCGGATACCTATTTCCGGATGGCGCTTGCCGCATTTCGTGATGTCAAAGCGGAAGGTGAGCAAGCAAAGACGTTTTATGTACAGGGAATCAGTCACGCAAAACGAGGCAAACGACGACGTGCTGCAAGGTTGTTCCGTGATGCTATGATTATCTTCACCAAATTGGGCATGTCCGATGATGCCGCGAAGGCGGCTGAAGCGCAATTGACTGTGATGTGAGTCATTCGCCAGTGCTATCCTAAATAGCGCTCCATCAGCAATGATCCAAATAATCAAGCAAGATAGGGGATGGTCATGGGACCTTCAGGCAAGATCGCTACAGGCGTCTCTGTACCCAATTCCCGGTGTTTATCTTTCAAATACTGATTCAGATTTTCAATCGGCTCCAACCGGACATTACGTACTTCATCCGCAGGAATTTCACTGTACAGCGCTACATCCGCTTTCAATTGTACTTGGGCTAGTTTTTGCGCTTGCCATTGATCTAGCATATGAAATCCCGGCTCATAGATGGTGTCCAAGAGGGCTTGTGGAGAATCGTGATCAAGCAGTAATTTGGTGAAATTGCCGTGATCGGGAAATCCATCATTACAACGAGCTGCTGTCACAATTAGCCCATCATCCGCCACGATTTCTGCTGCGGCACACATACCCTTCACTGTTTGATACAGATTTTGATCCAGAGGAAAACCGCTATTTGTTGTAATGATCAATGGATAGGGTTGTGGGCAGGCAACCATCGCTGTCTGCTTGACAAAAGCACAGCCTTTTTCGTGCGCTGTCGCAGTCTCTCCGCAAAAGAACCCGGTGATTTCCTGTTTATGATTCAGGGTGATGTTGATACAAAAGTCAATCGGAAGGCTTGATCCGTATGTCTGGATTTGATCTTGTGTGGGATTGTTATCTAATACCCCCCAGGTGCTATTAGGATGCCCGATGATCTCGGCTCGATGATAATGCATAATCGCGTCTAAGCCAGCGACACCTGGAAACACGGCTTTGTACCCACCGGAGAACCCAGCCATAAAATGCGGTTCAATGAAACCCGTGATGATGCGTTTGTCCGCCTGAACATACTCTTTGTTGAATTGCAAATGACCACGATGACCATGCAAGTGCCCCACTGTTTCCATCGTTCTCTCATCGTAGGCATTGTGGTTGATAATGGTGTACTTCCCTGCGATCTCAGAACCGACCATCATTTCAATTTCTTCAGGTGTGCAGGGGCGGTGTGTCCCGGTTCCAATAATGATCGTGAAGTTCTGCGCCGGGACATGATGTAGTTCAGCAAATAGCCATGAAAGCAAGCGATCAGATGGTAGTGCGCGGGTGATGTCGGCGATAACGACAGCTATCGTATCGTCACTATGGATCAATTCTTTCAATGGCTTGCTTTTGATTGGCTGCTGGACTGCTGCCTCAAAGGCAGCTTTTTCATCTGGTATGCCAGGCACAAACTGTGGTTGTAAGACGGTTACATTATTAAATGGTATGTCGATTTCTAGCCCATCATGTCCGTACTGTAAGCCTACGCGCTTCATCGATTTATGCCTTTTATTGGATTAATAATTCATTTTTTGAATTGAGAGGTTATTTGCCTGCAACTTGACTGCGGCGTTCCAGTAACACCACATCCCGCCAGACACCGTGCATTTGTCCGATACGTTCTCGTGTGCCAACAATGCGAAATCCGCAGGATTCATGCAAGCGAATGCTACCCACGTTCTCCGGGAAGATGCCTGCCTGTAATGTCCAGATCCCCGCTTCTTCCGAGCGTTCGACAAGTGCCTCTAGTAGGGCTTTGCCAACGCCTTTACCTCTCGCCGACTCCGCGATATAGATGGCATCCCAGACGACTCCGGCATACACTTCGCGGCTCGAAGTGGGGCTGAGCGCCGCCCAGCCAAGAACGGTCGTTTCGTTGTGGGCGACCAACCGACACGCTTGGAGATGCCCATTGTCCCACGCCTCCCATGAAGGCACAGTAGTTTCAAAGGTCGCATTCCCGGTGGCGATGCCTTCTTCATAGATTGTGCGTACTGCTTCCCAATCGGTAGGGAGCATGGGGGTGATGGAAAAGGTCATGAGCGAGAACTACTTTCTTGTTTATGATGTTGAAGCGAACTCATCCAGTAAATCTTTGACAACTGTTTCCAGATCGAGCATTTTTCCGCGTTCATAAGTAGCATCATAATGTTTATGATCGAGTGTGTTCTTCAGCTCAGCGAGTAGGTTTTGTGTCCATACACGCTGCTCATATGGCAAAACTTCACTTGCCATGAGCGTCCCACCTATCCTCACTGCCTGTTCTTCCTGCCCAGTGCGTGCCATGATTGCTGCGAAGCCAAAGATGCCCCGTGATAGGATCATCCAAAACGTCCTCGCATCACGCGCAATCTGGATTCCTTCCGTCAAATCCTGCACAGCTTGCTCGATGTTGTTCAGTTGTATTTGTGCCAGACCGCGCCATATTTTCGCAATGGATTTTCTGATGTGGTTACTATCTGGGTCTTGAAGGACCTTGTCCATGAGTTCAACTGACTGTCGAAACTCACCCATTCGATAGGCGATAAAGCTCTGAATGCGATACTTATATGCCGGATGGTCGATACATGAGGCAGTGTCAAGTGCCAGCTGATGATCGCCCATCACCGACATCACGTCAGCAAGGTCTCCCTGTTCCAGATTATGTGGAATGCCAAGTCGCGCTACGATTGTAACTGCATCTTCAAGCAAGATCTGGGCTTCAGCAAAGTTTCCTTGAAGAATTAGATTTTCGGCGCGATTCATTTCTAACATCACAATCCTGTACTCTGACTTTAGTTGTTGTGCTAGTGGAAGGGTCTCATCATAGAGAGCCAATGCGCGACTATATTCGCCCAGAAATTTCAGGTTATCGCCCAGATTATGGTTTGTTCTAACAAGACCTTGAATGTCGCCCAGTCGTTGAAATATGTCTTTAACCTGTAAGTAAAGTGTGGTGGACTCAAATAAGTTAACAGTAATTGGATTGTTCATCAATCGAAATGCTTTTTGAAACAGGCAGTGCCCTATTCCAGATGGATCTTCCAACTTCTCATATAAATGTAATGCTCGTTCGAGTAATATATCAGCATGGTCGCTATCCATAGGAAAGACAGATCGGCTTAGGCTTTGGAGGGCAAATGCAATTTCTTGTTCATCAGCGGCAGCATTTGCTAGAGATAGTCCTCTTCGAAGATAATCCTGAGAGTTGCTGTATTGGTCACTTCCGAGCATCAACAAGAACCCATAGAGTGCGGAATCGCTAGTTTGATCGCGAGACCCTAGCGCTTGAATTGCCACATCAAAAAGCTCGAAGTCAGTAATCAAGTCCCTGAGACAAAGGTAATCATAGAGCGATTGTGTCATACGATGGATAGCATCAAAATGCTGCTGTTCTGATGTCCAATGCCATGCTTTCCGCACATTCTCGAAATCACCCTCAATCTCATTTAGGGCGGCGATCTGTCGGCGACCCTTCAGATCTTCTTCACGCTTATGCATGAAGTCAGCATAATAATTCGTGTGAGCATTTCCCACAATTTCCGCTTCGCTCGTGTCACTCAACTTCGTTTCCGCAAATTGGCGGAGCAGTTCGTGTATCTCATAGCGGTCTTCAAACGTGCGGGTGATGAGTGATTTGTTGAAGAGTGATTGGAGCGTTCTTAAATTTGCTCCAGTGACTGCCTGCGCTGCTTCTCTAGTGCAGCCACCTCGGAACACGGAGAAACGCATAAAGACAGACCGTTCCTCTGGAGATAACCTATTCCATGTCGGCTCGAATACAGCTTTTATGCTCCAATGACGGCGGGGAATATCACCCATTTCCACTGCAAGGAAATCGATACTCTGTTGAATCTCGGTAGCAATTTCTTCGAGCGAGAGAATTGATGCCCATGAGGCGGACAGCACAATCCCCAGCGGCATCCCCTCAACCAGCCGACAAATTCGGGCGACATAAATCATATCTTCTGCTCGGAGTTCAAAATTGGGTTGTACACGGCGGGCGCTCTGCATGAGCAATCCCACAGCATCGTATTCCAGCACATTTTCTGGTGTCTCCTAATCGGGAAAATTCATCCCACTGATAGCATATACGGTCTCGCTGTTTAAGTTCAAGCGTTCGCGGGAAGTGACCAGGATCTCGATACCAGGTGCTGACCGCAAGATCTCCGCAACAATACTCGCGCCATCTAATAGATGCTCGAAATTATCCAGCACGAGTAACATCTTCTTCTGGCGCAAGTAGTCCAGCAATTGCTGTTTAGGATCACGTCCGTCCTGCTGGAATTGATACCCTGTATTTTCGGCAATTGCTGTAACGATGTTGGCAGGGTCACTCAGCGGAACAAGCGGTACAAAGAAAACGCCATCTGAAAATACACCGTTTGGTAGGGGCACAACGGGTTGTGTCCAATCCTGTGTCCCTGCATACTGTCCCGCCACTGCCAGCGCCAATCGCGTCTTGCCCATGCCACCGGGTGCGAGAATCGTAACCTGGCGATTATTAGGGTCAGCCAGTAGTTGCGAAAGGTCTGTTAGCTCTTGCTCCCGCCCGATGAAAGGTGTGGTGTCCGCAGGGAGATTGTGATCGATTCGCTTTTGATCTTCTTCGATGTACCCGAGCGTTTTGCCTTTTTTGATAGCTGCCTGGCGCTTTTCACGCGGTAAAAGGTGATCTGGTATCTGGAGCTTGGCGTAGATCTGGCGGATATTACCACGTACGGTATTCTTGCTCAAAAACAAATGCGTTTCGATTTCCCGATTCAGCAATCCCTGTGCCATCAACCGTAGCACATCGACTTCACGTGGAGTGAGACGATCAACCAAAGAGGAAAACTGGCGCTCGTCCATGATTGCTTCCTGTAATCTAATCGAAGGGTAGTGGTGTAAGTATAGCTGATTTTAAGCTTCGACTCATCCTAAATTGCTGCAGAAATTTGGCTGGAGATATTAAGTAGAAGAATGCCCGTCAGCGAAAACGTTGAGGATGATTACCCCGGTGATAATAAACAGGATGCCAATGATACGCGGCGCATCCAGTGTTTCTTTCCAGATCAGTACGCCGGTGATGACGATCCCGGCTGTGCCCAATCCTGACCAGATCGCGTAGGCGGTTCCCAGGGGAATGCTTTTCAATGCCAATGATAATAAATAGAAGGACGCGGAATAGCCGACGATGACGATGATACTGGGGATGGGGCGTGTGAAACCTTCCGCAACCTTAAGCGAGGAAGTGGCAATCATTTCGCAGATGATCGCCAGCATCAGGTAGACAAAAGCATTCATCTGTCATCTCCAATTCCCTTTCGATTTCCTGATTGATCATTGGCTATGTTCGCGCAGCCAGTCCAAAATCTGAGGAATCAAATCTTCATGTTGAGCATCGAAAAGATCAATGCCGTGCACATTGCCGGGATACTCGATAGTTTCGACCGGGTTACTCGCGACATCCAGAATATCCGGAACGCCGAGCGCGGGCCAACGGTCATTCTGGGAATAAATAAGAAGAGCCGATCGTTCGTCTAGTTCACTGGCAAAGGCTTCTTCGACAGGAATTCGATAATATTGCCAGCCGGGGGAAATGGCGATGACCGTTTTGCAAGCGGGTTCACTGGCACAGCCACGAATCGCCAGTGTTGATCCCATACTGGAACCCAGCAGCGAGACGGCGTCATTTTGTAAGCCACTTTCTTCACGCAGCCAATCGAGCCATGCTTGTACATCATCCACCGCTTTGAACCAATTGATGCTGGCACGCGTTTCGCCAAAGCCGCGCAAGTCCACAACCAGCAGATTATAACCTTCATCCAGCAGGGGTTGGAGCAGGGGCTGCCAGCTCGCACGCGTCGTATAGAGTTGGTGCAGCAGCATAACCGTTGGGCGCTCCCCATGTACCCGATAAAAGTCCCCGTATAAGTTCAGCCCGTCCTGTGCCCGGGTGAGTACATGTTCTGGTGTGATATTCACTCCCGGCTCGGCAGTCACTTCGGGATCCTGGGCGCTCACAATGCCCATCATCAATAAGCCGATCATCACACTTAGCAACCACTGAATTCTTGTCACGTACATACTCCATAATCTGCAAGGTATGCTACACTGAATGAAACGACTATTTTACTGGAGAATACTCATGCGAAAAGCGCTACTTCTCTTACTGATTCTCTATTTTTCCATCACACTCTCATCGGTAATGGCGCAGGATGTCATTCCTATCAGTTATGGCGAGAGTATAACCTCCACAATCAGCAATGAACAATCGACCGTAAGCTACACTTTTCAGGGGACGACGGGCGACCTCATTTATGTGACCGCCGGTGCGATCGATAACGGTGCGCTGGATCTGGCGTTGCGCCTGTTTAGTGGCACGGGCGCGTTGCTATCCGAGTTCGAAGGAGAAGTTTTTGAAGGTCCTATCCTCGGTCCGCTGGAAATTGGCGCAGATGGTAGCTATACCGTTGCGGTCAGCCGCCCGGACTGGAACGACGCTGTCGGCGACATTTATGTGCTGGTGGATACGATCACGCCAGAGGTGATCGGGATGGAAACGGCAACCGGCACACTGGGAACACGCGGCGCAATCGACATCTACAATTTCGCGGCGACTGAAGGCGATCTGGCATCCATTCATTTGTTTGGTACGGCAATTGGATTCGGCGTGTTTTCGCCAGAAGGCAACATGTTGTTTACCGATGGCTTCTACGATTCGCCGGATATTGCCATCAGCCGCTTCCCGATGACCGGGGATTACACCATCATTGTTCAGACGATTGCGCCGGATGGCGATGATTACGAACTAACCGTCCGCGAATCGCAACCAATTGCTTTGAATTCTGGTGAACCTGTGCCCGGTACAATGCGCGAATCCCAGCCCGCTATGTTCTCTTTTGAAGGGGCTGCTGGCAAGATGGTGCAATTATCGGCGGTTTTGCCGCCCAACACCGAGCGCTGGATGGAGATCTTTTATCTGGAAAATCGCGAATGGTGGGATACTTTCATCACTGCCGATTATGGTTCGGGTCCCGGCGACAATCCACGAATCGATCCCTTCATCATTCCTGAAGACGGCACGTATTATGTCTTCCTCTATTATGATGAATTCTCGGAAGAGGATGTGGAAGGCGATTATGAGATGAATCTGGAACCCAGTTCACTGGTGAGCCTCGCGCCCGGCACAGAAGTTAGCGTGATGGTCTCGCCAGAAACAGGCGACCAGATTTATGCCTTTGCAGGCAAAGCGGGCGATCTCGTGCGCGTGTCCATGATCCGCACCTCAGAAGAGGGTGCGCCTGTACTGAATATCTTCTCACCAGAAGATGAGGTCTCCATCTTCAGTGGGCGCAGTGCCCGTGCCGCCCATTTTGATTTGGAACTACCCGTTGATGGTCAGTACCGCTTTGTCGTCGCCAACATCGACTACGAGCCATCGGAGATGACCTTCACCCTGTTATTGGACTGGAGCAAGTAACAGAATCTCCACTTTCTATATCTTGTTGTAGGGGAGCATCTGCGTATGCTCCCCCTGGATTCATTTTATTCCTCGCAGAAACCCTCTACCATCTTTCGTGTTTTTACAAACAACATCACTTCTTGACGTTTTAGTTGTAAGAAGGTGGATACGCAATGGGGGAATTACTGGAACAGGTCACCATACTTTCGGTCGCCAAACCGCTTGCAGTGGCAACGGCATTTCTTGGCTTCATTACAGGCGCGATATACCTGATCGGCGGCATACTCTATGATATTTTCATCACGCATACCGTAAATTCTAAGACGGCGCTCAAATTTGTCCTGTTGTTTCCAATTCGCCTGTCTGTTCTCATCGTGATGCCGCTCGCATTCGCCGCGTTTGGGTTTGTCGTCGGTGTGATTGGCGCGTTTCTCAACAATCTGGTTGTTGGCTGGCTTGGCTAGGAATTGATTTTGAACACTTCGCTGGGGGTTGGGAAGCGCCAGAAGCCCCGCTATAGTTTGTTGAAAGGCACGTAATGATAAGAATCCTCTGCCTCAATGATGAGCTAGGCGCTCTCACGCTCCAGCGTATACTTCTGGAACGCGCCGGATATGAAGTTTGGACAACAAGAAGTAGCCACGAAGCGCTCACGATGCTCGATGAACATTCATTTGACCTAATGATCCAGGATTTCATGCGATCTGATATGAGCGGATTTGAGTTGCTTAAGCAGGTAAGATCAACTGATAAACTACAATCATTGCCTGCATTGATTATTACCGCCAGTTCAAGAGAGTGGCGCGCAGAACAACTTGAGGATATAGGCTTGAATATCGATCGCGATATAGATGGATTTCTCAATTATACTCAGACGCTTCATGAACTTCTCAATACAGTGAATGGTATCCTCAAGAAGCACGGCAAACTAAAATAGTCTGACACCTACTCCACATACACATATCGCGGATAGGTTTGCTTGGCTGCCTTCGCTTCCGCGAGGTCGATCTCTACCGTACGGAAGGGCTGCTCCGCCGAGGTGAGTCCCAGCACTTTACCATCCGGGTTAATGATCCAACTGTGCGATCCCCATTCAATGCCCTGGCTTGTGCCTGTCCAATTTGCTCCCAGACAGAATGCCCCGGACATAATCGCGGCTGCTTGCCCGCCAGCGATCCATTTTTCCGCCGTATTCAGTAAGGTGGCGCGTGGGGATAGCAGGAGATCAATCCCTTGCTGTGCATATTCCATCGCGTGTTGCGTGAACCAGATCTCCGTGCAGATCAAAAAGCCGATTTTGTATCCGGCGACTTCGGCGACCTGAAAATTTCGTTTGCCCGCTCCATACCAGCGCGCTTCCCAGAATTCTTCCTCGTCCGGCAAGTAGACCTTACGATGCACTGCCTGATAGCCATTCTCTGCATCCCAGAGGAAGCCTTCATTATAATGATAGCCATCTTCGATGATGGGGCAGGAACTCGCTACGACTGCTGGCGCGAGGTCTTCCATTTTTGCCAGCCAGTGCTCATGTGTTGCAACCGCTTCCTGCCATTGCTCCACATTCGCTTCTTTGCTGGCAGCCAGCCACTTAGAAAACGGCATCTCCGGTAGCACAACCAGATCACTACCTGTCTGCTGCACATGTTCAGCGAGCTTCGTCCAGGCACATTCTAAACCTGCGGGATCATCTGGAAGGTCGCAAACGGTCACTTTCATGTGTGATTTTCTCCATCGTAAAATATAGATAACGGCGTTAAGTATCAGTCGATCCCCTCCGTCGCTGAAGCGACACCTCCCCCGAATTCGGGGGAGGCTGGGTGGGGGTTGAACATCAACCAACGTATGTTTATTTCTGTCCTACTTAAAGAGCATGCGGGTCTGTATTTATAACGACGATGCTTTTCAGTATACATCGGTCTATGCACATTTTGCTCGACGATCTTGTCGGTTTTGCTTGTGCAGTTTGTCAATTGAGTGCCGATTTTACTTCCGCTCTGTTAGCCGAATTTAAGAAATTCAATGCAAAATCGCTTGTAAGGATACCCATATCTCTGAGGGAGCAGGGCGATTCTGGTGTACAATTAGGTAATCTGCCCAACAATCTTAACGCTAGCTTAGAGTTTCGTAACGAATGTCCAGCGACGGGCAATCGTCGGGTAGACAAATCGAAAAATGGGTTATAATGATGAGTAACGACCCGGAATAGTGTGAGGTGCTTTATGGACAAAATAAAGTATAAGTTTGTAGATAAGTCGGAACGCAAGTCCCTACTCCGGTCCTTTTTGAGTCAGCGATTAAGCGCACTCCTTATCGAAGGTTTGATAATGGCAGTGTTAATCGTTGGTGCGGGACATCTGCTCACCCCGGCAGCGATGGATGGTGCTGACCTGGCAACCATCAAGAGCCTGCAGGCGCAGATTGCAGCGAATAACGAAACGCTGGCGAACCAGCCACAGTTCGATATGGACTCGCTGCAAGGGAAAGCGTGGCAAGACATGGTAGACGGGAATTACGAATCGGCGATTGCTCGATACGATATTCTCCTCGACCTTGACCCGTCAGATATTTATGCGCTGAATAGCCGTGCTATTGCGTACTATGAACTGGGGGATTTTGCAGCTGCCATTGCTGATTACACACAAGCAATGGAGATTGCACCTGGTTTCCGCGCACCCTACCTGAACCGGGGCATTGCGTTTGAAAATGCTGGTAACCTCAGCGCTGCTGCGATGGACTATTATGCCTGGATCGGCATCAATGGTCAGGAAGTCGTCAATATGGCAGCCGTGACCTCTGACGAAACGGTCGCCGTTGAAATGGCAGAAGGTCGCGTATACCGCTTTGAAATTACCGGGGAAGCCGGACAACTGGTCGTCATTCAGGCGAACGGCACACCCACACAATCGGTTGATCCCATGATCCTTGTCCTCGATCCTTCTGGTTTACCACTGGTTGGCTCAGACGACTTTGGTGACATCTGGGACTCACTGCTCACTGGCTTTACACTCCCCGCCGATGGCACATACACACTGCTTGTACATCATGCAGGTGGCGGATCATACGGAACGGTTGAAGTCACCGTTGATATGTCGCCCCGCGTGAGTATGCAAGATGTTCGTGGATTGCTTTCTGAAGCATTCGACAACCTGCGCAGCGAAGATTACGCCGGCGCACTGGCGGATTACACGGGCGTGCTCGAACTCGATCCCGATTACATCCCGGCGCTGAACAATCGCGGTATTGCGTATCTGGAACTGAACCGCCACGAAGAAGCAATCGCAGACTTCGCCCATGCGATGACTGTAAACTCCGAATATGCTGCTCCGCACCTCAACCACGCCATTGCCTACGAACGCTTCGGCAACAACGACATCGCTGCCGATAGCTACTGGGTATGGATCAATGAGAACGGAACAGAATTCGCCAACCTGCCACTGATCGACTCTGGCGAGACCGTCGAAGTCCAGATGGAACATGGCATGGTGTATCACTTCCCCTTCGAGGCGACGGCTGGCGAGATCGTAACCTTCACTGCCAATGCCGTCCCGGCAGAAGCGGTCGATCCGATGATGCTGATCCTCGATGTGGATGGCGAACCGTTGATCGGTACAGATGATATTGGTGACTCGTTACACTCCAAGATTGAAAACTTCAGTCTGCCAAGCACAGGTACATACACCCTCGTCCTGCATCACGCTGGTGGCAACCCAAGCGGCACTGTTGCTGTGATGATGCAATTATCAGGGGATATGCCCGCAAGCTCAGATTATGCATCCTTGACTTCCAACCATGAACAGGGCGAACCTTGTCCGTTCTCGGTGGAACGCTAGGGTTCCTTCCCGTAAGCCTATAGACGCGAGGTTTTATTATGAAGAATGATGAACACAAGTACGTAGATGTAGGACAGAAACCGTTCTTCCAGAGATTCAAGAGCCAGCACTGGAGCGCGCTGCTTATGGAAGGGCTGCTGGTACTGATCGCGGTTTTCGTCGCGGGAAGTTACCTGTCAACACCATTCACCGCACCCACTGAAAATCTGGATGCCGAAATTGGTGACTTGCAGCTCACCCTGGATGCCCAGGAAGCCGCACTGGAAAATCAGTCTGATCCTCTGGATGTTGAGAAATTGAAGGCGGAAGCGCTGGAAAACCTGCGACAGGGTAAATATGCTGCCACCGTAGCACAGGCAGATGTTATCCTCGAGCTTGATCCAGAAGATGGCTGGACGTATTTCCTGCGGGCGATCGCAAATCGACAACTGGAAGACTACAACGCCGCCATCTATGATTACAACGCAGCGATTACCTTCGGATACGATCATGACTATGTCTTCAACGATCGTGGCATTGCCTACAGCTTGATCGGTTGGCAAAGTCAAGCAATTGCTGACTACAACTATGCGATTGCCATTAGCCCCGATTACAACGCACCACACCTGAATCGTGGCATTGCCTATGAAAAACTGGGCAACAATCAAGCATCGTCCGAAAGCTACTGGGAATGGATCAAGCGCAACAGCACCAAGAGTCTGGCGATGTCCATGCTGGAAGCTGGCACAACGGTAGAGCTTGAAATGTCTCAAGGTCTCGCATACGCCTTCCCATTCGAAGCCAATGCCGGCGAATCGATCAAAGTGATGGCGAATGCCGTTCCAGCACAATCTGTTGATCCGCTCATTCTCATCCTTGACCCGACTGGCGCTCCACTGGTTGGTACAGACGATGTCGGAACATCATGGAACGCCATGCTCAACGATTACCCGCTTCCGGTCAGTGGTATCTACGTGGTGTTGCTGCACCATGCAGGCGGCTTGACCGATGGCACGGTTGCCCTGACACTGGAACGCTCGATGGCGCTGCCGATGGATCTGGGTAGCTTGAAATCTGAAGCCTGGAGTGATCTGATGGTAGAAGACTATCCAGAAACGATTGAAGGCTACACGCGAATTCTGGAACTTACACCGGAATCAATCGCTGCCCTCAACAATCGGGGTATCGCCTATGATCAGCAGGGACAATTTGGGCAAGCGCTGGCAGATTACAATCGCGCCATTGAACTGGCTCCCAATAATGCAGGACCCTACCTGAATCGTGGGATCACCTACGAGAAGATGGACGACACGGAAGCTGCCGCTATCAACTACTGGACATGGATCAACATCAACGGTACGGAAATTGTTGATGGCGAGGTCGCCAACAATGAACGGTTCAAGATCAGCATGGAAGAGGGTCGTGTATATAGCTATACCTTCGATGCTGAAGCCGAGCAAAAGGTCTCCGTACTGGTTCGCGCGGTTCAGTCACAGGCGGTCGATCCGATGTTCCTGATCCTCGATCCCAACGGTATGCCACTTATCGGCACGGATGATACCGGCAAGTCCTACAATTCATCGCTGTCTGGTTTCGCCTTACCAGCAGAAGGAATGTATACCCTGCTCGTACACCACGCAGGTGGCGGCTCACAGGGTGACATGACGGTCTCCTTCCAACTGTCAGGCGGCAGCGAGGGATATGCCAATCGTTCTGGCGGTCGCGATGGATATGGTTGCAGTGGCGATGGATACGGTCACTAAACCCAATCACAATCAGTAAATAAAAAGGGCGGGGGCACAACCTCCGCCTTTTTGTTTTCTCATGGTCGACTCATTTGTCCTAATATAAGATTCTCGTTATAATGGAAGATACCCCAAAATAGTTCAGAGTGAGATGCGCTTATGACTACAGATAAAGTTAAGTACGTTGATACCCCTCAGCATAATTCTTTATTGCGAAAATTTCTTAAGCAGCGCTGGAGCGCTCTGATTATTGAAGGCTTGCTGGTGCTGGTGGCTGTGGTTGTGGTGGCAGCATTTTTCAATCCAGTACCTACTCAGGATGATACCGTCGCCAACCTGAAAGCAACGATCACCGCTCAGGAACAACTGCTAGAAGTACAGGCAGATGCTACCGATGTCGATATTGATGCCCTCAAAGCCGAAGCATTCCGCAACCTGCGTGACAAGAACTACGAAGCAGCACGCGCGCAATATGACATCTTGATCCAGATCGAACCTCGAAACAGCGAACTCTATGTCAGCCGGGCGCTGGCAAAGATTGGCTTGTTCGAGTTTGAAAAAGCGGTGGTTGATTCGGATCATGCACTGGCGCTGACCCCCAATTTTGCCTATGCACACAATGTGCGTGGGATTGCCAATACCTATCTCGGCAATTTCAGGATCGCGGTACATGATTACGGGACAGCCTATACGCTTCATCCCAACCGCTACACGCTCAATAACCTGTGCTGGGTGTATGGCGAACTTGGGCGCTACAACGATGCCGTTGCCTATTGTGATGCATCGATTGAACAAGCAACTGTGGCGACAGAAGCTCTCTTTACCTTCGAAAATCGTTGCTGGGTAAATGTTCAAGCCGGTAATCTGGAAACGGCACTGCAAGACTGCAACCGGGTCTTTGAACTCGACACAGAATGTAATGCAGAATACTGCTCCTTAGCACATTGGAATCGCGGACGCATTTATGGCGCGATGGGCAGGCAAGACATTGCCCTGGCAGAATTTGACCGGGCACTAGAAATTGGCTCACATTACGCCGAAATGTATCGCTCGATTGGTCATGCTTATCTGCTGGCTGGTCAGCTAAACAATGCCACCGTCAGCTTCCAACAATATGTGGACATGTCCGGTACACGGGCGGATGCAAGTATTGTTACCTGGCTAGAAAATCCGGTTCTACCGAGCGCCGACGAATTTGGACTGGGCGTGAATGCCTTCCGTAGTGGCGATTATGCACAGGCAGTTGTTCACTTCAGCCGCGTGTTGGATGCCGACCCCGGCAATGCGATGGCATATGCCAACCGGGCAGCCGCTTACTGGTGGCTAGATGAACATCAACTGGCATTGGCGGATTATGATCAGATTGTCGCCATGTATCCAGACAGTGCGCTGGCACGTGCCGAACGCAGTTCGTTACTCAGCTACGTGGGCGATTACGATCAAGCAGCAATCGATGCCAGCCTCGCCATCTCCTATGATCCGCATCTGGCAGAGGCTTACAACAGCCGGGCAATTCTGGCGATGTATCGCGGCAAGTACGAACACGCCGCTGTCGATTTCACCCGGGCGATCCAATTGCAACCATCCGATGCTCAGTATTACAACAATCGCTGCTGGGCGATGGGCGAAATGGGACGTTTCTCAGAAGCCTGGGCAGACTGTGAACGATCGCTCCTGCTCCAGACAGAACGTGCCGATCGCAGCATCGTTCACGAAAATCGCTGCTGGCTGATGGTCGAGATGGGATCATATCGTACGGCTCATCAAGAATGCGGAATGGTCTTCCTGACGATGCCGGATTGCAGTACCGCTGATTTCTGCTCCCTTGCCCACTGGAATCAGGGACGCATTTACGAAGCCTTCGGCAATATGGATCAAGCATTGTCCGAGTATCACTCTGCGCTGACGATCGGCTCGCGCTATGCAGATATGTATCTGGATATTGGCGATACCTTCTATGAAGCGGGACAATTTGATGCGGCGATCGCTAGCTACCAACAATATCAAGCATTGGCAGTTAATCAGGTTGAATCTCGTGCCGGCTTGCGGATTGCCGAAATTCAATCCAATGCCAACCTCGATGTGCTCTTAAACGAAGCCTACCTACAATGGAATGACGGCAATTTTGCGGAAGCGATCAAAGCCGCAGGGGCATACTTGAGCTACGCGCCGGATGATGCCGGAATGCTCAACATGCGCGGTGTGGCGTATGTCCGCCTTGGCGAAAATCAGACCGCCATTGCCGATTTCACTCATGCGCTGGATGCACAGCCGAACAACTCTTTGCTGCATTACAATCGGGGGGCAACCTATCGTCGTATGGGCGATCATCAGAAAGCCCTGATTGATCTGAATCGTTCGATGGAGCTTGATCCCAACTTTGCACTGGCAGTTGTCAATCGCGGCTTGGTTTACCAGAACATGGGCGAGCAAGATCAAGCACTGCATGACTTCAATGCTGCGCTGCAACTCGAATCGACCGTCTTCATCCAACACTGCGATCGCTATCGTGGGCTGACGGAACATGATGATGCCACAACCTTCTGTGATCTGGCGGTTGAGCTTGCGCCTTCACGCGTTGAATTAACAACTGCACTTTCCAGCCGTTGCTGGCTCTTCGTTGAGATGGGGCAATATGGACGCGCCCTCTCCGACTGCACGGAAGCCAACGATCTGCACGATTATGCGATTTCCGACATTCATGCGATCACCCACTGGAATCGTGGGCGGGTGCACATGGCTGCTGGCAACACGCAGGATGCGCTCCGGGATTATGACCGCGCTATGCGGATCACATCCAGCGAAGCGGATATGTATCGTGACATCGGCGATGCCTACTACAATGCCATGCGCTACGATGAGGCACTGACTGCTTACAACACCTACCTCTCACTGGCAGGTCCGCAGGCAGATGTTGCGGTTTACGAATATGTTCAGGGTCTTGGGGTGACGCCACCGCGCGTACAAACTGGACAATAGACCGTCTCACACATTGTCATAAATTAGAATGCACAGCCCCCTCGTTGCAGGGGGTTTTGCTTTGTATATCAGGGATTCTTTGTAATGCAATTGACTGACCAAAGCCCCCGGAAACAGAAACATGCACAGGGCAAAATCCTCTATGTTCTGATCCTCCTCGTCCTGATACTGGCGGTGTATCCCATCACCTACAATGACTCTGTCGTCATTTTGATCGGCTATCAGATGCTATATGTGCTATTGATTATTGCTGGCTACCTCGTTGCCCGTGAATCGCCCGTCAACTTGAGTGTGCTGGTGACGCTGGGGATCATCTGGCCCATCGTCGGTGCGATCTATGCCTTTAACCAGACGGCGCTCTGGGCATTGTTGGCTGCCTATATCAGCATTGGCTTGTACGAGGCGATGGTTGCGTGGGTGCTGATTCAGTATGTCTTTAACGCAAAAGAAGTAACGCGGGATGTTTTATATGCTGCCTGCGCGGTGTACTTGCTCATCGGCGCGGTGTTTGTGCCCATCTATGGCACAATTGAAACACTGTCCTTTTCCAGCGAGGGCGTGCATGCCTTCTCAGATGGGCTGGTGGCTGCCGATGCCATTTTCCCCTGGCAGACGTTCATCTACTACAGCTATTCAACCCTGACAACGCTCGGCTATGGCGATGTATTGCCTCTGAACATGTGGGCGCGTTCGGCTGCGACCGCCGAAGCGATCATCGGCGTGCTCTACATCACCATCGTCATGGCGCGCCTGGTAGGTTTGTATGTTTCGCGGCGAGATGAAACGGAATAGGTTTTATGGATCATATACGCGACGTTTTTGCCATCCTTTGCTTGCCATCCTTTGCTTGCCATACGATCAACGATTTGCCATCTCGAAGATCTTGAATCGTTTGACAGACATGGAGCTTGATCCTGCTGCGCCGTTCGCGCAACCTGCAACCGGGTATATTCCGTATATCTGCCTGAGACCGAATATGAAGTATCGCGTTCATATGTTTATGCTATTGGGGCAACGCTATGTGGATATGCTGGTCAGCTTCATCCCGAATCCACATTTCCTCGTCATGATGCACGGCACTCGCCCTGAGACCTAGCGCGAGGTCAGGTCAATGCTGGAAACGGTACAAGCGCTGCAACTTCCATTCACAATCGTGATACTTGCAGCAGATCATCCAGAAGCATGGAATGAAGCAGATATTCGAAAGGCATTGCACTTAGACGATGAGAAGCTGTTGCCGGCGTCCAATCTCGATGATCTGCCAACATGGGAGAAAATCATAGGGTATGTGATCGACGCGGGAATGTAGTTACGCTGTTTCATTTTCTACTTCGGTTTCGGAAACATTGCTTTTGCTGAAACGAGTATGCTACGATAGACATGTCGATGTCTTCGAAGTCTCATGGATCAATGATCGACAGCTTCTGGAAGATGTTTGCCGAAAGGATTGATAATGTCTGACGCCAACTTTTCTACGAGCGCCGAAGCCATCAAAGCTGAATTAAAAGTAGGATGGGCACTGTTCTTACTGCGCGGGATCACCGCTATTTTAGTCGGGATTCTGTTAATTTCGCAGCCGGGGCGCACACTGGTTGCCTTTACCAATGTGGTTGCCCTGTTTCTCTTAATCGACGGAATCTTTATGCTGGTTAGTTCTCTATTGGGGGGGAATGGGTGGTCGCTGATTGGTGCGATCCTTTCCATTATCATCGCTATTTTTGTTCTCGGGCATCCTGTGATGACAACGCTGATCGCTGCCACAACACTCCTGCTCATCATCGGTATTTCCTCATTGACTTCTGGCATTGTCAATTTGTTTGGTACATGGCAACACCGAGATGAAATTGAAAATTGGCTCTGGGTTGCGCTGAATGCTGTGATGTCTATTCTCTTTGGGGTGCTCATTTTGTTTGGGAATACGCTTTTTGTGGGGATCGTATTATTACAGGTCGTCGGTATTTACTTGATCGTAACCGGCATTATTCTAATCGTGCTGGCGTTCCGTTTTCGTAGCCTAACGTAGTAAATGGAGGATATTACTGACCCGTTCAACCATACGTAGGGCATGGCGTGTCATGCCCTTTTATATATTGTTATGCCTCCTCGTTTGCCGGAAAAATATCTTTCACCACGACTTCAAAACCCGGCAGAATCTCTCCTCCTTGTAGCTGATCTGCTTCTATGAGAATTTGTACTGGTTTTCCGGGTTCATACACCTCTACGAGTTTCTTCGCCGGATTCACAACCCAGACGATCACATCTGCCAGCAAATAGTTCGTGATCTTGACCCGCATTTTTTCGTCATCGTTTGTTGGGGAAAGCACCTCGATTGCCAGATTCGGCGGTAGTGGGTTATAGGCAGCATGGGATGGGTTTGGCTGGCGTGCTTTGGAGATGAAGGCGACATCCGGAATATAGCGTTCACCCATAATCACATATCCCCCATCCGCGCCCGTAACAGTTCCAAGACGATGTTGTTGCACATGGACGGTAATCAGCGCGCCAATGAGCATGGCAACTGCCGATGAGTAGTTATTGGAAACCGCTTCGACCATCTCTCCGGCAATGTATTCGAAATCTATGTCTGTGTTTGATGGCTGCCGTACAAACTCGTCGAATTCAACAATACTCATCCGTTGGGTTCGGATCACCTTTTCGTGTCCCTTGTCTCCTTTCATTGATTGTAGCACGGTTTTTGATGTTGGATGTGAGACTGCTCAGACGGTAGAGAATCCAAAAAGGCATGAAGAGTTTCTACGCCCTCCATACCTTCTTTCGTGCTTAGTTTCACTCATTCGCCTCGGAACGCCGCCAATTCGTCCGTAATCAACCGCAGCACCAGATCATCCAGCCGATCGACCGTATAGCCGCCTTCAGGATCAACGCTGTCCGGTTGCCCGACATCCAGATCAGGACGTGATTCGCCTGTCGTCCCCGAAGTGCCCGAATCGTAGGTCAGGAAGAGGAAGTGCCCCATCGTATATTGGGCGATCTGGCGGAAGATGAACTCGCCCTGATTGTCCAACCCACTGGAGGCAATCGGATGAATCTTGATTCCGTTGGCAGCAGCGACCATCATTTCGGTGGCATAGCTGGTATCATCGGGATAATCGAGATGCGGTGGGGCATCTGCCACGAGGAAGATCAATTTCACCGTATCATCCCCGCGCCACTGCACATTCCACAGTGCATCATGTAGCGCTTGATTCAAAGACTCCGGTGTATCGCCACCGCCAGCCGCCTCAACGCTATTCAGGCTGTTCTGGAATTCGCCCACATCCGCCACAAACTGATGTACCCGCGTGATATAGGCATCGCCACGATCCCGGTAGGTCACCAGTCCATAGCGTACGTCGACATCGCCCGGCAGCTCATCGATCTGTGAGGAAATCCACAGGATGTTGTTCTGGATTTGCGCGATCTCGTCCGCCATGCTGCCTGTCGCGTCCAGCAAAAACATCACATCCAATTTCGCGCTTTGCCGATCCACGCTGTTCGGCAAGACAAACGTGGCTTCCGTCTGCTGATAGCGATCGATCGTGTGCTCAGCCGTTTGTCCATCTTTTTCCAGCACCACGCGGAAAGATTGTGCATTTTGCGACAATGGATACATCGACGGAAAAAATAAGGTCTTGCCGGTTGCATATGTCCTTGTTTCGATCTGCAACGAATCGCCAACAAAAATGCTCACTTTCACACCGAGTAAGGGCAGCCTTTGCTCATCAGTAACACTTATGATGATTCGTTCTGATACATCTACATCATGTACATTGTAATAGCGCTGTAGGAAGGCTTCTCGATAGGTCAAGTAGGTCTCCCAATCGGCATTGTCATCGATCTCGCCCGCATTCAGGGGGATCAGTTGTGGCAGCGGCGCGGGACCGCCAGCACCCATTTCCGGGATCGCCGTCATTGTTGGGATCGCCGTTGGCGTAGCGTCTGCTAAATCGCTTTCTGGCATGTTCGTCGGCGGAATCGATGTGCCTGCCGGGGTAGGTGTATTGAATACCTCGATCAGCGCAGTGGCAGTCATGTTAGCATGTGCAAGAGGATCAATTTCTCCAGGTGTTGCTGTGCTAAACAGTGCAGCTAAAGGTGTCGCGCTCATGCTAGCTGCTTCCAGTAGATCAAATCCTTCAGGTGTTGCTGAAAGGTCAAAATATCCTTCACCTGATTCGCGCCCAATCGTCGGAGCTTCGCCGCCACCGCCTGTGCCGCTGCTGCTATCGCCAGAGCTATCGCTGCCTGCTGCACCGCCACCCGTTGTGCCACCGCCCAGATCTGGCACAGATGTGATTTCCGACATGGATGCCACGGATGTAGGCACGACATCATATGCCGTACTGGCGGGCATAGGCGTTGCCGGGAATTCTGTTCCAGTTGCCGATGGCATCAGCAGCAGTGACTGAGTCATCGTTGGCGGCGGCATATCCAGGGGCATGGGGGTATTTGTTGGCAGTGCAGGCGGAATCACCTGTGTGGCTTTCACGCCCGGCTCATGGGTAGCTGTTACGACGATAATACCAGCCTCTCCTCCGGGTGTGGCAGTTATATAGGCTGGTACAGTAATGATTTTAGTTTGTCCTGTTCCCGGCTCATGGGTGGCAGTCACAGTGATGTGACTTTCAGGAGTACTTGTTGCAGTAATCAATGGCGGCGCAGTGCTGGTTGACATCCATTCATCTGCATTACGTGTCAAATTAATCTGCGCTTCGGTTGTCTGATTTAATGCGGCAATGGGTGTATGTGAAAAATAATCCTCAATTGGATTTGGGTTGCTCTGTAAAGCGAGCAATATCCCAATGCCTACAAACAAGGTAATGGCTGCGGCAGAAGCCAACGGCATAAACCATCGCCGCTGGGTTGGTCGCTTTTTCTTCTTATTTCTTCGATCTGGTGCAACACCTTGCATCGCTTCGATCACCCGGCTGAGACCACGTTCCTGCGCGGCATCGGCTTCGTCATCGGCATCATGCGCCCGGTAAACGAGATCGACCGTCTGTAACATCTGCTCCAGGTAAGCAGCCCGGTCAGGATAATCCTGCAAGCAGCTTTCCATGCTTTCGCCCGCTTCCATGCGCTCCACGCAGTCGGCAAAGGCGTTCATCAAATCGCGCTCAGCCATTTGCCACCTCCGTCTGCGGTTGCAACAAAATCTGGCGCAGCGTATCCACCGCCCGGAATTGCAAGGACTTGATCGCGCTGACGCTCTTGCCCATGATGTCGGACGTTTCTTGCAGGCTCAAGCGTTGCCCAAAACGCAGGATCAAAACTTCCTGTTGTTCAACCTTGAGCATTCGCAGGGCATGACGAACGCGTTCTAAATTCATCATCGTATCAACTTGTACTTCTGGATTACTTTCGGGTGCAGCAGGCATCCACTCCTCCAAATCGGCTACGGGCAACTGGCGAATCTTGCCAAGTTGCCGATACAGTTCATTACGCGCAACACGGAATAACCAACCGCGCAGGTTGCTATGTGGAGCACTGGGCTTGCCCAGAGAGGCGATCAATTTGACAAACACATCACTGGCGATGTCTTCTGCCAGTGCCGCATCGCCGGATTTCATCCGTAGATACTGATACAGGGGCGGGAAGAATCGTTCATAAACAGCAATGACCGCATCTTCATCATCCCCGTGCAGACGCTCCAATAATAAATCTTCGGTTGTTTGATCCGGCAGAACCATCAATATCATGAGTCACTCAATCCCTGCGCGCTGGATTCACTTATACCGATTCGGCTGCGAGAAAAAGGTTTCGGTGGATTTAGGGGAATGATAAGAGAAGGGGGGTATAAATGCAAAACGCCCGACTTGCGCCGGGTGTTTCAAATAAACCTTTTTAACAAGATTTTAATTTGCATATAAAGAGTAGCATGGATTATTGCCCTTTGCAAGCAATAATTTACAAACTTCGCACTTTTCTTCACGAATTTTGGTTAGAGTATTGTAACATCTGAAAAATGTTTGTGATTTTTCGTCAGTTTTTTCGCCTCATTGCTGTGCAAATAGTATAACTACATTGGGGATGAACCATATTACGCGGAGGACATGATGAGCAAAACCCTGTTTCTGGTGATTGATGGACCAGTAAAAACACGCAAAACGCCCGGTGGAACGCTAGCAAGCCGCCGGATTCAGACTGGAGAGATCCTTGAAGTGGATACCGATTCGCGGACGGAAGCGGGCGGGTATGTCTGGTGGCAGCATTCTGCTGGTTGGTCGGCGGAGCGTGGGCTGGATGGCAAAGATGTTTTCATGGCAGAAGTTTCCAGCGCCGACGGATCAACCATTCGCTTCAAAGTCACCGACGGACCCGTGAAAATCCGCCAGACACCCAGCGGCAATTTGTTGGGCAGCCAGCTTCCAACCGGCACGGTTATCGAAGTGGATCGAAACTCCCGAACGGAAGCGGGCAGCTATGTCTGGTGGCAGCATGATAAAGGCTGGTCAGCGGAACGGAGCGTGAGTGGCAGAAGTGTGTTCATGAAGGTTGTGACTGATGAGACGGTTACGACAACGTCATCCACCACAGACCCTGCTGTCATCGAAACCCCTGCCGAACCGAAAACGGCGGTCATTCCTGAACACCTCAAAGGCATTGTTTCCATGCAGGTCGCCTCTAGTGTTAAGGTTCGCGACCAACCCTCAACCGATTCACGGGGGCTGGTGATCCGCACCATTGCACGGGGCAAAGTCCTTGAATGCGATATGGATTCGCTCACCAAAGCGGATGGCTACTACTGGCTCAAGCACTCGCTTGGCTGGTCAGCATGGCAGAGTACGGATGGCGAAACCGTGTTTCTGGCAGAACCCGGCACGATCCCCGGATTGGTCGCCATCTATGAAGACGGACCGCGCGTTGAAGAATTGCCTCATTATATGGATCTGGTGCAGCGCTTCCCGGTGGCGTTGGAGAATACGCAATGGTTCCAGTATTTCGGGAATAATGTCTTCGCCTATATCAACGGCAAAAATTATGGCTACGATGGCTATTCACAGGGCTTGCATGGCGGCTTGGATTTCGGCAATAGCCTGCGCTCCGGTGTGAAGGTACTCGCTGGCTTGGAAGGCAAGTATGTGAAAACGGAAGCCACCCGTCCGCGCAACTTCAAGGTATTCGTCCAAAGCGGCGATTACACCATCATCTACCAGCATATCACCAGAATCAGCAGTTTCGCCCGTGACCAGTTGATTACGCCAGAAACCGTCATCGGAGAGATCGAACACAATTCGCAGGGCGGCTGGGATCACCTGCATTTCGAGATCCGCTTCATGAAAGATTGGATCGTCAACCCGGTCGCCATGATGCCGGAGGAATTGCAACAGCAACTATTCGCGCAATTCAATCCAGAGAAGCCCAACTCTGATTACAGCAAGCTGCCGACAGTCTATAACTTCTTCTACAAAACGGATGATTGGGACAAATGGACTTCAGCGCTCGACCAACCCGTAATCTCTCGCGGGGGTGCGCTCATCGGTCCGCGAGCGCCCAGGGCATAAGACGTCAAACAAGATACATTTGGAGGCAACGATCATGACTAAGCATGTACAGGGCATTGGCGGCATCTTTTTTAAGTCAAAGAATCCGAAGCAGCTACAGGACTGGTACAATAAAAACCTGGGGATCAGCCCCTTGCCGCATAGTCCCTGGGGAGCAGATGATGCGTCGCCGCTTTTTGAGTGGCGTGATATCGAGAATGCCGATCGTAAATGCTACACAGTCTTTGGGCTATTTGAAGAAGATACCGATTACTTTGAACCTGCCACATCGTCCTTCATGTTTAACTTCCGTGTGGATGATCTAGATGCTGCGTTAGCGGATCTAGCACAAAATGGCATCGAAGCACAGGGCGAAATCCGATCCTACAGCTATGGACGCTTTGCCCAGATCATTGATCCAGAAGGCAACCCGATCGAGCTTTGGGAGCCAGCCGAGGGCTTTTAGCGTTTCCAGAATCAAAAGCCCGGTGCAGTTGTGCTTTGGACTGCACCGGGCAGGAGAGAGGTATATGAAACGACGATCAGGGCTGTAACACCCTGATTTTCATATCAAGTGAGTTAGGATTTGCGGGACGCGATTGCCTCCAGCATTTCTTCAACTTTGCTGAACTTCACGCGGGGGCGACCAATCGCTTCGCCGCGTTCTTGTTCGATCTTGTCCAGCAATTGCCAGTCCTGGTAGGACACATAATTGACGTTTCGTTCTGCCAATTTCGTTTCCACAGCGCTGCGGGATGGTGCATCAGGCGTGAGCAATTTCTCCGCTTCCCGATCTTCCAGCAGCATCTTCATGGTTTCTACGGAGTCCGGCTTGTTCGTGCCGATGACTCCACTAGGACCACGTTTGATCCAGCCAGCCACATAATGCCCGATAAACTGATCGCCAGTCTCGTGCTCCGTCAGGATGCGTCCTTTATCGTTGGGAATTGTGCCCCAGCGATCATAAAACGGTACGCCGGGCAGCGGCACACCACGATAGCCAACCGAGCGGAAAACCAGCCCAACAGGAATCGTTTCCGTTTGTTCGGTTGCGCGTGGGCGCAGTGACCCACTGTCGGTTTCGTACAGTTCGTTCTTGACGACTTTGATGGCTTCAACTCGGTCTGTACCGATGATTTCAGTTGGCGATGCCAGAAAGCGCATGATGATTTTGCGTGATTTGCCGTTCACATTGCGTTCGGCATAGCTATTGAGAATTTCCACGTTGCGGACGGCTGTCCGATCACCA
Source organism: Epimenia babai (assembly GCA_011762755.2). Taxonomy (NCBI): domain Eukaryota; kingdom Metazoa; phylum Mollusca; class Solenogastres; order Cavibelonia; family Epimeniidae; genus Epimenia; species Epimenia babai. The sequence continues at coordinate 17,167 of WURV02160998.1, read as the reverse complement.
TTGGTTTGCAGGAATTCCCGGCTGAGTGGATCAAGCGTCGCTTCATCCTGCGTGACGATAATATCCGCGTCTGCCATTTCACCCAGTTCTTTGATCTCCGGGTTGGTGAAGGCGGCTTGTGCTGGACCACGTCGTCCGAAAACGAAGATTTCCTTCACTTTGCTATTGCGCAAGGCTTCCAACGCGTGGTCGGCGATGTCCGTTTCAAAAAGTTCGGTGTGCGAACGAGCCAGAATCCGAGCGACATCTATTGCCACGTTGCCAATGCCGATAACAGCAGCCCGTTCCTGTGTCAGATCAAATTCGTAGTCACGGAAATCGGGATGTCCGTTGTACCAGGCGACAAATTCCGTAGCCGGGTGGCTGCCGGGCAACTCTTCGCCGGGGATGTTCAATTGTTTGTCCGTTTGTGCGCCAACCGCATAGACCACTGCATGATAGTGAGCAGCGATGTCATCGACTGTCAGATCCGTGCCAAACTCGACATTGCCATAAAACCGGAAATCAGGCTTGGAGGCAATGCGGTCATATATCTTGGTGACGGATTTGATCTTGGGATGATCGGGGGCGACACCACCACGAACCAGCCCATAGGGCGTGGGCAGGCGGTCAAACATATCGATTTCGACTTGTAAATCTTTTTGTTTTTGGAGGTACTCGGCGGCATAAAAACCGGACGGACCGGAACCAATAATGGCGACGCGTAAGGGGTTGGATTCTGTGCCCGGTAAAGTCATAGGATTTCTACTCTCAGTCTACTGGTTAACAGAAATTTCCATTCAAATTATAACATGCAACGGCAGAAAGACTGTGACAATTGTCGGTTTCTCACTAGAGACAAATGTCATGTCTGAGGCAACAGGCATTGCCTGATAAAGGGGTATGTGTAAATAATTCGGCAATTAGAGGGTAGGTTGTAGGGGCACAGCGCGCTGTGCCCTTATGTGAAACGTAGGGACGACATCCATGTCGTCCGAATGCCTACCCCTTCTTTTTCATTTTCTCCCTGCTGGCATAATATTCCAGCAGATAACGATGGATGAAAATATAGCCACCACCGACCTTCCGTAGCAAAATGCGTTCCGCAGCATAATCCAACAATTGCGCATATCGGCGGGGAATGCTCCCATTCCATTGTAAGAAGAGGCGCAGCACCCCATGCTTGACCACCGCGTCGCTACCGCCCATGATGAGACCCAATCCCAGACCGATGGACATGCCGATAATCAGCGAAACGGGGATCAAGTTTTCCAGAAGGATCGCTGTGGCTTCAATATCGCCAGGGGGCAAGGTTGTGAGCAACCAGCCAACCAATCCACCGATGGCAGCCCCCACGAAACCGAAGGCGAACATCACCCGCACGGCAGTTTTGAAGCTACGCCGGATGCCGGAATTGGGTTGGGTGCGGATTTCCACATCTTCTGATTTCTTGAGACCACCAGCCACACCACCTGCCACGATGATCGAAATCCCTAGCACCAACGCCAATCGCAGGCTACTGACAAGCCCTTCTTGAATGCCTTCTATCGTATAGCGGCGCTGGTAATAACGAATATCTCGCTGCAAATCATTGATTCGCTCTTCACAATACAGCATCTGGTATCGTAACGCTGATACTTCTTCAATCTGATCAGCACTTAGGAAAAGTTCGTTAAGCTGTCTCTGTAAATCCTCATACTCGCTTGACAAATCACCGTTGCTATACCCTCTGAGGCTAGATCCATACCACCATTCTTGCGGGTCGCCTCCACATATTTCAGGTTGTGTTGGATGACCCTTAAAATATTTCAGATTGAAGTCCACGATGACAAATCGTGTAATCAGATTATCGATCACTTCTGGTTGCTCATAAGCTGTCAGTTGATGCTTCCAATCAGTCTCTAGAACGTTGAGTGTATCTTCATACTCCGCTAGGATCTCCTGGGCAGGTTCAATCTCGGTAACAGTGTATTTTCGCTCTGTTTCAGCATCATATTTGCTCCAATTAGTAAGATCATCCATCGTCAGGAGCAAGCCCACCATCAACATACCCACAACGCCGACGACAGACCAACGTCGACTCCATGACCAGCGTAGCGCCTCGGCACTCACGATGTCGTCAGTCACGCGTGCTACCAGTAATCCGATTAGGGCACAGATAATTGTTGCGAAGATACCCGTGACCCAGAAACCCGGTTGTGAAATAGTGAAACCGTATCCATAGACAATACCAACCATAACAATCCATATCGCAAAGTAAACAGCAAAGCCACCACCAAGAAACATATAGGGCAAAGACCTTATGCGATGAGGCGCGATACTAGAAACCATTGCTCCAATGAATGCGATGAGAATGGCACTGATGGTGGTAACGGCAATAAATTCTAGGGGGAAATAGGGATAGTCATGAATGGTGCGACTTTGGAGAAACATATCGAGACCAATGAACGCCATACAAACTAGCAGGCTGATGACAAAAGCTATCCCGGCAAGGAACAAACCGTTTTTGAAGAAGCCCCCGCTCTTACCGGAACGTTTTGGCTTAGAGTAATCCTCTTGTACTCTAAAATCTATCTGATTCTGAGTGCCGAAAGCCTTAACCGCTGATGCAACGACTGATACAACTCCACCGCCTAATGCACCCAATCCGCCACCGATAACCAGAGATAGTATGAGCAAGGACAGGATCGCTGACCATCCTTCAAGACGAGTATTTCGGACATAGGTTGTAATATCCTGAATCCCGTTGTCATAGATATTAGCCAGCAAAACAATAATAATAAGCCCAAGAAATACTAAGAAACCGGCGAATACGCCAAACAAAGTGCCCGTCAGCACCATCTGCCGAAAGTGTCGCAGGTAATTCCTGAGAGGGAAGAATGTCTCCGGTATTTTGTCCATAGCCAATGCTTGCAAGCCGGAAATGCCGAAGATCAAGCCACCAAACCAGCCGGGAATACCTAAGGTCAACAGGGTAATAGCGATCAAATCTCGAAATTCTACTTTTTGCAAATCAGAGAGAGCATTTGGCTCAAGCAACAACGCCAATATCAAGATGGCAATACCCGCGATTGCGCCAACGACAACACCGCCCAGCACCCCGAATGTGGTTCGTCCCAACACACGATATAGTTGGCGAGTTCGTTCGCCAGCCACCCAATCCGTTTGCAGGTTTTCAAGATAGAACACCGATTGCTTGCGCTCCACCATGCGCCCGGCAAGCCATTGAATATAGTGCAGCGTTTCCTGCTGAGAGAAGGCTTCATCGCCCCGGCGCTCAAACATGCGCTGTGTATAGGTTTCAAAGAGCCGTTTACGCTGTGCGTCAATCGATCCCAGTCCCAGCAAATCACCCGCTTCCAAGCCATGAAACGCCAGTGTCATGATACTCAGCATAAGCGGCGATTCTGCCAGCGTTCGCAGTTTGGGATCACGTTGCATGGCGTCACGCACCCCCTGCATTTGCGCTCCCAGGCTTGCCAGATACTGATCGATCTGTTCTTCATTCAATGGTTGGAGGACAATCGCTCCATTCAATTGTAAGCGTGTTGAGAGGGCTTCATAATCGGCAATGCGGCTGCACACCACAATTGACGTGAATCCAGCCTCTTTGCGGAAATCGCTGATTGCTTGCACACATTGGTCACGGAAACGTTTGGCGACCTCATCCAGTCCATCGAGGAGAAAGAGCAGGCGATTGGATTGAACCCACTGCTGTCCCGTTTTGCGCGGCACTTGATACTTGGTGTTTAGTTCATCGACCAGCCATGCTGCCAATGGCTTGCGTTCATCTGCCCACGATGACAAATTGAACACAACCGGGATGGGGGCGGCTTCATCTGCCTCTGCCTGCGCGATCATATCTCGTGCCAGTTCCAGCACCATGGTCGTTTTACCGCTACCGGGTTCTCCCAGAATGAGCAACTCGCCATTAAACTCGTCGAAAACCTGCGCCAGATTCGTGCCCGGCGGTAGCTTGTAGTTGCCAAGCTCATGGTGTTGCACCAGCGTATCCCAGGGATATTCGACCATGTCAGATTGCACCTGCAATCCCAATTCAATCAGAGCAGCTCCATAGATGGATTGCTCCAACACACCATCGATCCAGAAGACCTTGACCTTTTCCAGCATCCGCGCCCGATTTCTCTCGACAAGGGGATGCAAACTTCCTTGATATAGATCTTTACCAGAACGGACGATGGGTTGCGCCTCAGATGAGATTTTCATGGGAGTATCTAATCCTATTGCTACGCCTCTGTCTTCTTTTGTACAGCAGTACCGCAGAGATTCCTGATTTTATGTCAAACCCCTATCAATAAGGATAACATAAAATCTTACATTTCTACCCGCCGCTTCTTATACGCGCTCGCCACACCTGCATACAGAATCAAAAAAGCGAGGCAACCTGTGCCCCGCCTTTTGCGCATCATCGGTTTGATTCAATTAGATTTCTCCAACCGAATTTCGCTGATTTCTCATAGCAATCTATATTACAAAACGCTTAAATCGCCTGTTCCGCCTGTTTATCAGGCAACCTAAAACGGTACAGAATCCGTTAGAAAGGTTAGGATCATCCATAGCCATCTGTGGATTCTTCTACGTCCTCACCCTCGCTGCTGCCATCTTCGGTTGTGGCTTCTTCCGTGCTGTCCATTGCCTCTCCACCGTCCATCGCATCGCTGCTATCCATCGCTGCCGATGAACTACCAGAATAATCCAACGGCAAGATGATACTGTCCAAAAATGGTGGGCAATCTTCCGGTATTAGCAACGCCTGTCCCGGTTTTAACATGGCTTCGGTTAGCCCGTTGCCATCTACGATGCACTGTGCATCCTTGTCCAGATTTCGCGCAATCAACCGGATCGATTCTCGTGGCTGCACCACATAGATTTCGCCTGCTAATCCGCCGCCCTGTCCTAAATCCGCCACACTGGGCACACTATCCGGAATGATTAAGGTACGCCCCTGGAAAATATCAGCATCGGTGTCGATATTGTTCACTTGCTGGATCACCTGTGCTGGAATGCCAAATGCCTCCGCAATGCTCACCAGCGTATCCCCTCGTTGGACGGTATATGTTTCTCCGGTCAGCCCAATGGACATGATCGCTGGATATTCACCCCATGGTGGTGCATCTGCTGGAATAATCAGCGTTTGCCCCGGTTGAATCTCCTTAACCCGAACGATGTTGTTGGCAAGTTGGATGGACACTGTCGAAACATTGAACGCAAACCCGATCGTATCCAGTGTATCTCGTGGCTGCACGACATAGGTTTCGCCATCAACAATACCGCCGCCCTGTCCCAATGTTGGATCATCACCACCGGGATCATCCAATGCTGGATATTGCCCGTATGGCGGTGCATCTGCCGGAACGATCAAGCACATGCCAACCCGCACATCGACCGCTCTGAATAAATCGTTGGCATATTGCAAAGATACCGATGAAACATCCAATTCTTGCCCGATGGTATCCAGTGTATCCAATGGCTGAACGACATAGCCATCGCAGCCTTCCGAATCACTTTGGTTGAAACCATCCCGTGTGCCATTGATGGCAACTGTCACCGAAACGCTACTGACGAAAACAACTGCCAGCGTTAGCAGCATGAGAATGCTAAGAAAACGTCTATTTTGCATGAGTTTGTTCCTTATTCATGTCGCTGTGAATATCCCATGCCGCATGAATACCGTTGCATAGGATTTAGCCTGTCGTTAAGCATAACACAAAACGGCATTTTGCACGTCAAATTGTCATCATACCTTGCGAAACTGGGAAGAAACTCCTATCGGGCAAAAGCTGCGAGGATATTTGTAGAGAGAAAACGAACATCACCTCATACAGAGGACTGTGAAAAGATATTTCATGGAGGAAATGCTACTCGGCTTGCTGGCTACGTCTATAAAAAAGACGCTGCATGTTACCTCAGCGCCCTTAGATTTCTACATAGCGTTTCCAAACATCAGGTCCAGACCCCATCGCGATCACCAGATAGCTGGTACGGGGCATCTTCGGCTCCCATCGCAGCCGCATCCCGGCTTCGTTGTGGTAGCGATCACTCTTGCGATGATTACACCGGGCACAGGCACAGGCAGTATTCGTCCATGTGTCCTTGCCGCCCCTTGATCGCGGAATGATATGATCGATGGTGAAATCTTTGCGTGTTAGCATCTTGCCACGCTGGACCGTACCCGGTTGAATGCCGCAGTAGATGCAGGTGTAGTTATCTCGCACCATGATCCCCTTACGACTCCAACTGGCTCTACGCCGGGGCACATTGATATAGGTCTTCAGTGCAATGACCGATGGAACTGCAAATTTGTCACGTACGGTACGCAAAAAGTTACCACTGGCTTCGACCATGATGGCTTTTTGTGCCAGTAGCAGATTCATTGCGCGTGGAACTGTGATGACAGCCAATGGCTCCCACGTGCTACCATTTAGCAGGAGAACCCGGCTTTGCAAAACGCCCGCTTGAGACACGAATTCCAGAACCTCTCTACTCGTTGACCAGAATATTTGTACTACATCTCGCCATATTATACAACGATTTGCTATGTAAGTCCTTAATCCCAGACTAAAAAAACACGCGCTTTGTCAAGAATTCATAAAGGTTCATTAACGTTCAGCAAAAGATCAGATAAAACGAGTACAAAACTCATTTGCGTCAAAAAAACTTATCAGCCAAGATATAAGAAGGAATTTCTATTAATAGAAGGAGGGATACACATGGGTATGATGTTGATGACAAGTGCGGATGAACTGCCGGGATATGAAACAGAAGAGATCCTGGGCATTGTACAGGGCAATACCGTACGGGCACGGAATGTCGGGCGGGATTTCCTCGCCGGGTTGAAGAACATTGTGGGTGGAGAGATTTCCGAATACACAGATTTGCTGACGGAATCTCGCAATCAGGCGATCAAACGCATGATGGATATGGCAGAACGGCGCGGCGCGAATGCTGTGGTGGCGGTGCGGTTTAATACCTCCAACATCATGCAATCGGCAGCCGAGTTGTTTGTATATGGAACTGCCGTGAAAGTTCGCAAAATTGAGTAATTGATAGCTGGTTTTGATCACTATTTATTTGGGAGAATACTATGTTTGAAGAATTCAAGAAGTTTATCATGCGCGGGAATGTGCTGGATCTGGCGGTAGGTGTCATTATTGGCGCGGCATTTGGTTCTATCGTGACGTCCCTGGTCAATGATGTTCTCATGCCACCGATTGGGCTGATCCTGGGAAATGTCGACTTCTCCAATCTGTTTATCGACCTCTCTGGAGAAGGTTATGCTTCCTTAGCAGCAGCGCAAGAAGCGGGCGCACCCACGATTAACTATGGGTTGTTCATCAATGCGCTCATCAACTTCTTAATTGTCGCACTGGTGATTTTCTTTGTGATTCGGGCGTTTAATCGAATGACTGAAAGCACAAAGGAAGAAGAAGCACCTGCCGAACCGACGACAAAAGAATGCCCCTATTGCCTGTCTGAGATTGCGCTGGCAGCAACCCGTTGTGCGCATTGCACATCGGAGCTGGAAGCCGCATAAATGGAGAGGGTGAACAGTCATGTTCACCCCGTACCCGTCGTTTATCTTACGTTTCTGGAAGGTTATGAAAAAGTTATGAAATCTACTTTCACTCTGCCTTCAGATACGGTATTGTGTCCGCATACTCCAATGCAGAGTTTTCTCCCGGAAACGACGCATGGTGTTGAGTGCCGGGTCACACCGGCACTTATTTTAACGCAGCCCCCACGTCAATAGAATTGAATAAGAATAAAGATTGATATATAAAAAAGTTATGAATTATACTTTCCTTAATTCATCAATTGGTGTATTGTAAAGATAGCTCTTGTGCAGAGTATTCTCCCATACTCACCCAGAAACGTGTCGGTTTTCCCGGCACGTTTGGATTCTAGGATATGTTGATATTTCACACTTCCTTATCATAAAGATCGGGCGATCCCGGAATCAGTAAGGTGTAGAGAAGCATCTGCGGTTGCTTCCATCGGACAAACACACAGGTTTGTCCCTACCAAAGCTGCTTATTTTCAGCATCTCAACAGAATATTGACTGTGAGTAGTGAGATCGGCTGAAGCAACGTCATACCTCTTCCTGTGTTTTTACACAATGTAATCAATGAGGAGATCCTATGACAAATATCAAAACGAAAGCAGAGATTGCAACCGCCCTACAAAATGCGCGCGAACAGGTCAGCACGACAGTAACCCAATTGTCAGATACACAATTTTTTACAAGCACGGGAGAAAAATGGTCGGCAGCCGATTATCTGAAGCATTTAATTTTAAGCGTAAAACCCTTTGCCCGGCTTCTCAAGCTGCCTCCTCAAAAAGTCGAAGAATTATTTGGGACATCAGCAGATGGTTCTGTGACCTATGCCGAAATTATCGAACGCTATGACACCCAAATGAAAGCAGGATTACGTGCCGAAGATAATCCGCCGTTCATCCCGACAAACTATGAAATTCCCGATGATGTTGGTGATGATATTCAAACTCATCTGGTCACAGAATGGGACAACGCCAATGAACGCCTTCTCACGGCGCTATCTGATTGGTCGGAAGATGATTTGGATACCTACGTTGTTCCTCATCCCGCGTTGGAACATATCACCTTGCGCGAAATGTGCTTTTTCACCATTCATCATAACCACATGCATCATGCAGATATACAGGAAGCCGCGTCGATGGTCTGATTGCCACATCTGCCGCAATTGATCGTTTGTCGTCTATTGGCAGCGCCGATGTTCCCCTACTTCAAGCCAGAGTGCATAAAACTGCGGATGAACTGGCGTTGGAAGACGAGGAAGAGCAGTAGCAAGGGCGCGATGATAATTATGGTCGCCGCCATGATGAGACTCCACTGGGCGCCAATGTCCGTAAGCTGCGTAAAGCGCAACAAACCCATTGTGAGCGGGCGGGCATTGTCACTGGTGACAACGAGGGGCCAGAGAAGTGAATTCCAATGGAAGCCGACACTCACCATCGCGAAGGCGACCAGCGTTGCCCGGCTGGGTGGCATATAGATATTCCACAGTAAGTGATAACAGCGCGCACCATCGATCTGTGCTGATTCCACAAGTTCTTTCGGAACTTCCAGAAATGCCTGCCGCATCAAAAATGTACCAAAGGCAGAGCCAAAGTAAGGAATGGCGATTGCCAGTGTTGTATCATACAAACCCATTTCGCGAATGGTCACGAAGTTGGGCACAAGCAGGATGGCAGTGGGGATCATCAATTGCGTTAGGATGATGTAGAAAAGCAAGCGTTTGCCGGGAAAATCATAATGAGCAAAGGCGAATGCTGCCAAAGTAATCGTAAAGAGTTGGACGAAAAGTGTCGTGAGAACATACTGCAGCGTGTTCTGATAATAAGAGCTACTCACCTGCCCATCTTCAATCGTCGGGAAAAAGGGTGCAAGGCGGACAGTTGTCTCGTAGCTTTCGACGGATATGGCATCACTGAACCAGACATCGCCCCGTCCCAATGAATCGTCTGGCGGGCGGAAGGACACGACAATCGTCCATGCAATCGGGATCGCCCACAAGATACACAAAATTGCTGTGAAGACATTCAGTCCCCATGTGCTCCACGAAATCTTGTTTTCCGGTTGCGTGATCGTTGCTGTACTATGCGCCATCATCACGCTCCGAGAGGAAGAAATTGGTCAACGTGAAGGCGAGCAAGACGATAATCATCACGACGGTCAGGGCGTTGGCGAACCCGTAATTCTGTAAAACAAAGCGCTGCTCATAAATCTCGTAGAGCAATAAATCTGCCTCACCTGTGACCAGTTCATTGGTTAGCACCAGCGCATGGTCAATATTCTGGAACGCGCTGATGATGGCGACCACGCTGACGAAAAGCGTTGTCCGCCTCAACAATGGCAGGGTGATCCGCGTCATTTTGGCGAACCAGTTTGCGCCATCGAGATCGGCTGCCTCAAAAATATCCTGTGGTAAATTCTGGAGACCTGCCAGATAAAAGATCATGAAGTAGCCAGCATTCTTCCAGATGGAGACAATCATGAGCGTCCATAAGCCAAGTGAGGGGTTGATAATCCAGTTTTGCGGACCCCTATACCCGAACAATTGCAACGCTGAATTCCATAATCCGTATTCTGGCGTGAAGAAAAATAGCCAGATCGTTGCCGCGCTAACCATCGGCAACATGGTCGGATAGAAAAAGGCGACTCGTGCCAAGCCGATTCCTCGCACAGCCCGGTTGACCAGTAGGGCAAAGAGGAATGACAGAATCATGCTCACGGGAACGGTCACGATTGTATAGATGAGGGTGTTCGCAAGCACCTGCCCGAAGATCTGCCCTTCGGATGTAGAAGGATCAAACATCGCCTGAAAATACGCTAGCCCTACGTTATGCGGACCGCGAATGCTGCGGCTTTCCTCCGAGATGCCGGGCAGGTTCAGATCTGTTTCTCTGGGACGATCTGGGCGATTGGGATGATAATAGACCTGGCTATCCTGCAATACCTTGAGCGTTGGGTTCAGGGTAAACATCACAACAAAAATGAAGGTCGGCAGGATGAGCAGGTAGGGCATTAAGCTTACCCGTTTGCCCCGCCAGTGTATCGACATGAATGAGGATTTATTTTCCATGAATATCTATACGATTCGATATAAGTAGGCTAATTCGTCTACGCATATGGTTGCAAACCATATGCTACATTTAATGTTCAGAAGTCGCTAAAGCGACTGATCGTATACATTTTCCACAACCGATTTATCGGTTTTCCATCTTTGGCATAGACATCGGTTTGCAACCGGTGTCAATTGTTCTCTCGAAAAATACAAAAAGGGTACGCGCCTTCAGACACGCACCCTATTGATCTAAACCTTAGCGGAAGATTTCGAGGACAGCGTCCGCTTCACTTTGTGCGGTTGCCATCGCTGCGGCGGCATCCGTTTCGCCATTGAGCACGGCGAGGATTTGCGTGTGCAAGATGTTCCGTACATCTCCGTGAGATTGAACAGAGAACTCACGCACAGCATTTTCCACAGTTGCACGGGCAGCATCTACCTGCGGGTTGGCGCTACTGTATTCCATCCACACTTCGCTTTCGAAACCACTTTCGCGGGTGTTGTAGTAGCCAGCGTTGATGCTCCAGTTTACGGTGCGTTCTGGTTGGGTCAACCATTCCACGAAATCATAGGCTGCCTGCGCGGTTGCATCGTCGATACCGGCGACCAGATAGAGGTTGCCGCCACCGCTAACGGTGAATGTGCCCCCATCTTTACCGGGGATTCCGCTTACGCCAACTTCAAAGTCCGCACCACCAAGAATGGTACGCAGAGAACCACTACTGTGGATAATCATTCCGGCTGCGCCATCGATCAATGCGCCGGGGGCATCACCCCAATTGCTCTGAACACCATCGGGAGTTGCATTGTGTACGGCATACAGATCCACCCAGTACTGTAGGGCATCGACCACGCCATCGTTATCGAAGAAGACATCGACATCACTTTCCGAAACGATGTTTTGTCCACCACCAGCGGCGAAGGGTTGGAAGAGCCAGTAGGGCCAGCTATTGGGGATCAAGATGCCTTCGCGCTCATCCGTCGTCAGTGCTGCGGCTGCGGCTGCGAGTTCTTCCCAGTTTGTGGGAGCTTCCAGACCACTTTCTGCTAGCAAGTCAGCATTGTAGTAGAGTAAAACGGTCGAACGCTGGAAGGGAATGCCATAAAATTCGCTTTCGCCATTGCCGTCAAAGTCGTAGTAGCTGTTGGACAACCAGGTCGACGTGAAATCATCCAGATAACCATCGGCAAGGTAGCCATCCCACGGCTGAATGACTTCAGCATTGCGGAGATCGTAGACGTCGGTTGCCAGCATGATACCCAGCGCAGGCAGGTCACCACCGCCTTCGGCAACGGTGAGCAAGCGGTTTTTGACATCGCCATAGCCGCCTTCGAATGACCAGACGATTTCTACGCCATCATTCTCTGCCATATAGTCAGCGGCATAGCCATCGAGAATTTCAGTAATCGGACTATCGACTGCAATTGGGAAATAAATTTCAACGGTGGTTGCATCTTGTGCCAGCAGTGTGACCGACCCCAGCAGCAACAACGCAAACACCAATACAACACGAAAAGACTTCTTCATGAAAATCCTCCTAAACTAAACAAAAAGATCCAGTACTTTTCTGGATCTTATGTTGAGATTATGACCTGTCTGGAGGGCAATTTCAAGTTTATTGACGCGACCTTAATGTGTCTTAAATAGATCTTTATTCTTTTCTTGTCATCACAAATTATTGCGTTAATTATATGGCAATGCCGACCAGAACCGGGCGACGATTTGAGACCTTGAGGGTCACGCAATCAAGCCGGGCATCGCAAGCTGTACACTGATAGGTTTTCGCCTGTGAGCCTCTGGTGTAATCTGCATTAAATTGGATCTGTTTTAATGTCTGTTGCTGGTGGCATTGCGGGCAGCAGGTGGGTTTATGCCGTCCGTAGCTTCTCCACACCGGGGTATTAAATTCAATGGCACGTATCGGCTTAAATATCTCAAGCATTCTATAAATACTCCTATTGCATAAGTGTTTCTCCCGCCCTGATACTACACGTTTGCGAGGGACGAATTCAAGCAAAATGAGCATCTTTTCATATTTTTTTCGGAAACGCATTTGCAGATCGTTGCTGTATGGTTCGGAACTGGTTTGTGTGAATTGAATCCCTTAACAGCTTGCACGGAACTGTGCCCAATCCAGTCCCAGCACCTGATCGGCGATGGCAACCCGAAGAATGCCATCTGCACCCAATTCGTGCCATGTGTGTGCGCCATCCTCACCATAGATTTTTACCTGACCGCAGATGCCCCCGCTATCGCGCAGGGCGACGATATTGCCATGATTGCTCGTCAGCAAAAATGTGGTTTCCAGCGCAGACAATTGCGCCAAACCAGTAATGCCCGGTAGCTCCACTTGCCAGATGAGTTCGCCCGTTGGCGTGTAGGCATAGACCTGGCTGCCATCAAACAGGATGATGCGTCCGTCGGCAGTGATATGCGCTGCACTGCTGCCACCGCCGGGAGGGGTGTCTTCCAGCTGCAGCGACCACTCGCCTGCACCATCGATCCGCCACAGCCCGCCTTTGGTATAGGCGATGAGTGAGCCATCGGGGGCGGTTGCCAGACTGCCGGTATCGCGTAGCAGCGCCCGGTCGATGAGTTCGCCATTGCGGGAAATGGTCAGGATTTCATTTTCGGTTGTGATAAGACCGATGACAAATTGGGTTTCATTCCCGGTGACATGCCAGCGTATAAAGGGTGGCACATTGTCCAACCGCCAGAGGATTTCGCGGCGGTCTTCGCTGACGGCGATCAATGCTTGATCGGTCGTGGGATAGATGAGCCAGTTACCAGCCACCAGCGGCGCCCCCGCCAAAGAGGCATCCAGTTGCCAGTTTTCGCCCATGCCGCCATCAATCGTCATGATTTGCATCGTGCCATCGGCGTAGGTCAGCAAAGGCGTTCCCTGTAAGCCAGTAATGCTGACCGCTTTTCGTTCCAAGCCAACGCGCCACATTACCCGTCCATCGTGCGTCGCTCGTTTGAGTGTGTTTCCATCCAGATAGAGCATACTGTTATCGTTCAGAACAAGCGGCGGAGCGGTCAAGTTCTGGTCGTCATCTGTCAGCACATGCCAGCGATAGGCGCGGCGCAGTCTGGTTTGCATGTTGGCGATGAATTTGCCGGGATCACGCCAGCCCAGTGTTTGCGGTGCTTCCCGTGAATAGCCCGGTCCCGGTACGTCTGGCTGAGATACGCGCACCTCGAAATGCAGATGGGGCGCGGGACGTGAATCCCCGATGACCGCGATGACCTGCCCGGCTTCGACACAGGTCAGCACTTCGGGAAAGACAACCGTCTCCGATTCGGCGATGTGCCCATACTGCGTGTAGGCGATTGTGCCATCAGGGAAACGGTGTTCGATGATGATGACTCCGCCATCGCGTCCCCAGCCAAGCGAATAGGCATAGGTGACACGCCCGCGCGCCGCCGCCCGAACGGGTTGCCCCATGCTTGTTCCGCGTCCACCATACCAATCCTCGCCCGTATGGAAACGTCCGTGATGGCGGGGGCTGGCAATGGCAAAATCCTGCGCCAGCGTGAAAAAGGTCGGTTCAACAGGATAGGAAATGGTATCGGCAACGCCACAATCGGACTGCGCCTGCGCGAGGGGCAGGGCACTAAAGAGGGCAAGCATCATTAATAGGGACAAGAAGCGAAAACGGTTCATCATAGACACCCATTCGTGGGTCATGGTTTACGATGGGGTGATACTCGGATCAACCCCCTACACAAAATAATACTGTAGGGTCGTATCAGCGTATACGATCTTATCACGATCCCTCTAATCTATCTCTGATTGTAAAAGATGAATCCGTACAGACAAAGGACGCAACAATGCGATGCCTGATATTTCCACTACAGTTTCTAAGATGAGTTGTAGGTTGAACTGAAAGCACAGTTTGAGGCGGAGTTAAGAAGGGAGTACAGGTTACCATTCGACTGATTAGGAATCAACTTCTCGAATCTGACCCAAAAGTTGTTTGAATGGACCATTTCCTTCCGAATAATACCCGGTCTCATGAAAGGGAACAGGCGGATGTCCGCTTACTCTGACAAAAACCCTCGTATAGTACGGTGATACTTCTAGCACAGCGACATCGATAACTTGATAAAATCTGTCCTCCCCAAGATAAATTTTATTAAGTGTGGTGTCTAGATCTATTAGCGCATCTGGAGATCCAGAATTATATAGTATTTGAAAATTATTCGGTATAGACCTGCCCAGGATGCTTTCAGCATTCTCCCTTGCGGTTTCTAAGGCATTCAAAAATAATTTTTCAAATTCTTCACGCTTCATTATTGTCACTACCTATGAACAGCATATCCAAATTGCTGGCTATTGGGTCAGTTTCTAAAGAACTCATCCTACACTCTTGCTTGCATTATACGCGGATCGTAGGGCAAACGCCGATAGCCGCAAAAATACATTTGGAATAAGATGAAAGCGGATTTCATTGCCCTATTCAAGGAAGACACATGCACATTCTAATGTTGATCTTGTCCCTGCTGCTTGGATGTTTCGCCAGTGTGCTGCTGCCTATTACCGGGCAATCCAGCGAGGTGACCGTGCCCGAACCTCCCGCGCAAACGATCTATGTCGGTGATCCGGAGATTATCCCAACCTTGATTGTACCCAATCCCTATGGCGTTGATGTGTACCAAGCATTGGGTGATGAGCGCGCCTCCCTGCCCGATTCGTTTTATTTCTCGCGCTACAATTCGCTGGCGATTTTCATGGATCAACACCCGGACATCATCCAGAAGCTCGTCAGCCCTGACGGACAGTACGAAGTCTGGCATGTGTGTGTGCCGATGGGGGATCAACCCTGCGAGGAAGGGCTGGTGTTCATGGATGCAGATGGGACAAACGTGACGGAAATCCTCGATATTCCGCTGCCGCATCGCCCACTATCGAATGTTGCCTGGGTGGAGGATACGATTTTTGCGTTTGATCGCTGGTCGCAGCCGCACTTTGGCTGGCGCTATGCAGTGGATGTGGGGGCGCAAGAACTGATTTTGGCTGTGCCCATTGGCGATGAAACGTTCGAGGGTTTTCAAGCTCCGCCGGATGTGGATGGGTGATTTGAGGAAACGAGAGGATAAACGCGAAAGGTGCTAATTCCCCCAAACAATGACCGTTCCATCCAAGCTTGCACTGATGAGCTTATTTCCATCAGGTGTCCATTCAAGTGCCATAACACAGCTTGGATGGTAAAACTCAAGTACCTGCTCTTGTTTGCTTATATCCCAGATCACCAGTTTATGGTCTTTGCCACCACTCGCCAGTAACTCTCTGGTTGGATGCCATGCCAGAGTTTCTATGCTTAAAGAATGAGATTCAAGAGTTGCCATTAATTCTCCTTCTTCTGTATCCCAAAGATGTAGCTTCCCATCATCTTCGCCTATGCAAATACGACGATTGTCAGCGTGCCATTTCACAATACTTACATCCCTGATACTCATAGGGAGTTGTTGAATAATAGGCGAACCATCCTTTGTATAGATATGCAGTTCATTTATTAGATCATCCCACTCACCTGTTTTCGGATCAATTTTTATAGAACCGCTCGGTATTGCTGTATTGTAAGTTGCCAAGAATCCAACAATATTCGTATCATCAGCTTGCCATTCTAAACTGTGCACAGTTCCCTTCAATTTAAAGTTCGTTAGTATCGTATTCGTATCAGTATCGAGAATGACAATGGCCCCTTCATAACCACCCAGTACATACCGATCTCCTTGATTACTCCATTTTACGGAATATATAAGCTCGTGATACTGAATGGATAAGACTTGCATCTCCTCTGTTTCAAGATTGAGCAGTGTATATTTACCTCCTTCAAATCCTTGCAATATCAGATTATTCGAAGGATGTATGCTTATGCAGTACAAACCATCAAGGTCTACCCGATCCTCGTCCGGTTGAGAAATTAGTCTTGCCACATCGGTATAATCCCACAGCCATAATCCATTTCCCGCTACAGGAGCCAATAATCTCGTCCCATCGGGACTCCAATACAACCTTCTGATTCGATGCTGATTATTTTCAAGAATGGGTTGGATATGATTATTAACTAAATCCCACAATACTATCGAATCATCGTGAAGGGCAACAGCAACAATCGGTAATAGAGGATGGATTGCCAGTTTATGGCGAATACCGGAATTGTGAATTGTAAAATATTTTTCCCCAGTATTTGTATGCCAGGCACTTACCTCACCATTTCGATCAGCCCCAACAATATATTTATTATCAGCTGTCAGATATGCAGACAGCATATTACGATCATCTACATTTGGACGTTGGAGATACTTCTGTTGGCTCATATCCCAGACATGAATAAGTCCATCTGCTGTCACGAGCAACAACTGATTGCCGTCAAGGGCTACATCCACGTGATAATATACAAGAAGATTGGAGTCGCCACTGTCATAAATCACATTTCCGGTATCAACATCCCATATCTTGACAGTCTGATCGTAACTAAAACTGAGCAATTGATTCTCATCAATCCAGAATAGCTCCTTGACAGTATTTGTATGCCCTATTAGTTGGATAAG